>OMLP01022413.1:12310-31561 GCA_900302685.1 Spondyliosoma cantharus | reverse complement strand
GCTTGGACTCCATGTGTGCGGCACGTGTTCGGAGACTGATCGGCTGTGTGTGTAAGAATCTGTTTGTCGATGCTGGCCTGCGTTACTGTTCACATGTGGACAGCTGTAGCATGTTGTGTGTGTGTGTGTGTGTGTGTGTGTGTGTGTGTGTGTGTGTGTGTGTGTGTGTGTGTGTGTGTGTGTGTGTGTGTTTGATACCACTTTAACACCAAAATTGGCATGTATACATGTTGTTTGTTTTTTTTTAAAACATGGGTAAACCCGCTAAGAATCAGCAATACAATGCTTTCACATTGAGAAAGCAGCAGATCATATATCTCATCAGACAACATCCTGACCCAGGTGTAAATCCTGATATGAATATGCATTCAAACTGCACACAAATTCCTGATGTTAGGGGGTGTAAGTGGGTTTTGGGCCAGTGTGAAAAGTGTATATGTGACCTCTATTGCCTCTCAGTCTTCTGACCTTTGTCTCTGTTACTCCCTGTCCTCCACCCCTTGGCATTTTTAGTGAGGGTCAATCTAACAGTTTGCAGAAGCAGAATGGTGTAACAATGGTGAAACAGTTCTTGAGTGCAGAGCTACTTCAGAGGAAGAAATTGTCTTGAAACAACTAATCTAATGAACAAACAAACCGAAACCGAAAAACATGTTTCTCTGCTGTGCACATTCTCATCAGCAGCATAACTTACTTACTTACTTAGATGGAGCACAGTGATTCAAAATAAGTTTGTAAAGCATTTTTCGACATGAAAAAAAAAGATGGACTGTAGCATGCGTAAGTTCACAGAAACAGCGTTTCTTAAAATTTGCAATACTTCCTTATTAAACCCCAACAGAAAACATTCTCCCCCCGTGTGTAATGCGCAATATTTTCACATAAAAGCTGAGGTTATCTCATTTTTTATTACAATACAATTTGTCTACTATACTCTTTACATCAGGATATTCATGGTCTCTGTGAAAGTAGTGAATGAAAACAGTGAGAGGTGACATGCCTAAAAGCCACTGTATTTCATTTTTCACATCAAAAACTAAAACATCCCAAAGGTTATGATTTTATTTACTTTCCCAAAAAATGAAAGACAAACAGACACAAACAGCTGTCAAAACAGAGACAATGCTCAACATATATGATGAGATCAACCCATTTTTTTTAGGGTAAATCTGTCAATGATTGATGTTGGCTACTGAAAAACTCTAAATGGCTGGTAGTTTAGATTCAGATATTGATCAAAGATATAATTTCAAGCTCTGATTCTATATATTGCATTTATGCATGGATGTATTTTTCACTCGTCCATGCAGCAAAATGATAAAAATGTATAAACATTTCACTCTTCCATGGTAGAGTCAGATGCTGAAGCAGAACTGTTAGATAATTAGATACGTGTGCAAAGTAGGTTGAGTATACACTGTTACTGCAACCGAAATGGCAGATGTAAGACCAGCAGAAATGATAACATGTATTTGTATATAATATGTACCAATTAACCAGAAAATTCATCTTCTTATAAAAGAAAATGGAAAATCAAAGTGTTGTAGCACACAGTGTCTGTGGGGGGTTTAAACCCCACTCCTCCCTTCAAATACTCCACTACTTAATGCATCTGATCCTGTCTGATGTTCTTAGGGTTGCACTAATTGTTTATGTTGTCTTGTAGCTTCATTCACGTATTTATTTAATATTCTTTTCTGTATTTGTTGCTAAGAAGTAGCAACCTTCAGATCGAGTCTAAATTAATAAATACTGATATTATTTTTAGATAATATAAATGTTCCCATCTTTAAGGATTATGAAAGTAAATTCATTTGTCTCTTAGAGGTGCATTTTGCAAGATATGTTAGGGGTAGCTTGTTATTTGGGTTTCATTTGCATCTGTGTGTTTGATTCAGTCTGATTGCTCCTCATTTCCAGAAGCAGCAATTTAGTGAAATAAGAGCCGATACCTTTCTCAGAAGTTGGTGAAGACCAAATCACAGCTAATTAAGTTAATACTGACATTTATTTCCAAATATATAAATATCAACACTTCATTGCTTGAGAATGGCTCAACACACCTCATGACATTTATACTAGGCCTGCACGATATGAGGAAAATCTGCAATGTGCGATAACACTGTTCAATATTGCGATGATGATATAACTTGCGATAAATAAACAAATATTGAAGTTTACATATTATTAACTATACGGTTAATGATGGCTAACATTAGTTTTGAATTGTTCATGTAGGTCTTTATGGTTGTATTGCAGGTGGTCTTTGTCGACCACATTTTCATCACTTTTCTCCCCTCCCCCAGCCATCATAACCTCGTTCGTTCTCACAGACTAGTCGCTGTGTTGTTCACTGTTTAGTTATCAGAGTGATGAGGAGGACGGAGAGCCAGCCAATCGTATGCTGAGTTTAGGACATTGTCGTCAAATTTTAGCCAATGAGAAACAGGAAAGCATAGCAACCGTTTCCATGAAAAAAACCCATTTCATTTCGCTTGTAGCTCATCGTTCTCGCTCTTTCACTGATTCCTCTCTTGGCGTTCTCGTTCAGTCAGTCACTCGTTCTTGGCTTGCAGGCTTTAGCTGTTAACTGTTGTGTTGTCTAAAAGTACACATAACCATGAAGTTGCAGATATGTATTTGCCTTGAACTACAGTGTTATGTTGACCGTTAGCACGATTGTTTGAGAACGAAGAGCTGAGAACTGTGCATTACATGATTCACTGAAAACAGTAGTGCAACAGCAACTTAAATAAATCAGGAATAATAAATAATTCCCTAAAAACATACTCACGGAATTAAGTTTGCTTGCAGCACTGCACTTTGAAGGGGCAAATATTGATGGCGATACTGTGTCCACCCATTGTTCAGACTCAGCAAAGACATGGGCCACACGTCAGAGATCTGTATCTTGCTCTGTGTTCTGAGGCGTTGTGCCTGACAGAAGTGAGTGAAATACAGAAGGTTGCATCGTGTGAATGCTTACTTACTTAAAGTACCTAAATAAAAGTAGTTATTATGCTGTTATATGTTCCCCGTCAGTATTTTCCTTTTAAATCTGATGGTTTTGGAATAATATTACTGCTGCATTAATGTGTACTGCTGCATTAATTTACATGGCTCACAGGTCAGGTATATCAGAATTTTGCTTTGGTCCTCTGAGAGGTCAGCTGGCTCTGGCTGGATGTAAAAAAACCAAAAAAACAAACTCTTATTAATGCAGACCTAATGTTGATGTTAAGGGGACATTATGCTTCAAATTAAGTGCTTTTTGGATTGCCAAACAGTCTTTGAAAACTCCTCCTTCAACACCTTTCCGATGTAGGAGGGGGATGACTACACACAGCCCACATACTTTTGAAGCATGCTGAACTTAAAAGGCACCCAACATCTGTAATTTGCTAAGGCATTAACTCAAACCACAATCACCTGAAATGTCAATATTTATATGAATCTTTCCAAACATGCATTGAGAATTCCCAGCTATACAGGAAAAGATTCTGAGACAACAGCACTAAGCTTACACCATAAATCATGTCCAGCTGTGACAACTTTTGTCACACAGACTCCATCACTCTGTGTCATCTTGGCATAAACACACATAAAACAAGTTTACAGTCTTTCATGGCACTTTTTGGATTGTCAGATGGTATCACTTACCTGCAATGGAATTTTCACTTTACTGACTCTGATGCTATCTGCCCACCATCTGACCGGTCAACACAGGGTAGCTTCACCCCCTTGACTTGAGTTAAAACAACAATAGCCGTCTCATAAAAAAGCAGGAACTTCCTTTCAGATATTTAGCCATTTGGGGGCTCAAAGACAATAAAAGAGATTGGAAAAGTTGCCGTGTGGGACAAGCTGAGTCATTTATAATTTGTTGGAACTCTATTAAGTGTGAGCGTACCAAGCTAGGCCTCTGGAAAACTAGGGTCAGCCATGAAAAAAAGCTTTCGGATGCATTAAAACAAAGCTCGAGAGTTAACTGTTTATCTTTCTCCAGACCAGCTCTTCGTCATTCTTTCCCTCACCCAAACAGTCTGAGGGAATAACAAGAATGTGGAGCTGGAGGTACCAAATAGCAGAATATTACCATGGTTTAGTAGTGAACAAACAAGAAATGTATGCTCCCATTTTCCTCAAAGCTGTTCTTCTTTGGCCCACGTCACTGAACTATGATAAACAAAGCATCTGCTATAGGAGGTTGGAAAGGCTATTTGTTTGAAAATCCTGTTGTTAACATTATTTCCACAGGACCATGGCAGACATTAAAGGCCGACCACTGCTTACTGAGGGCTTTCAGCATGTTTTACTTGTCTGCCTCAATTGATAGATATGCTTCAGTTACAACAGATGAATCAGCACACAAAAACTAATACAATGTTACCATTCTCTATTTAACACTTTCCTTTTGTTAAGAGTTTTAAACTGTATTGTTTTTTTTAAATCCTAATTTATTAGGCCTACAGAGGTGATAAAACCCAAAACAATCAAATTAGACATTAAAGCAGGATATGCTTTAGGGTATGGCTACCTTGTGATTGGCAAGTCACAACCACAGCTTGTTCTACAGATCCAGTAAGGATGGACGCGTAACATATGCTCGCACTTCCAAATATGGTCATGTCTTGCTCCAAAATACCTACATAGTGAATGCCTCATCTTTTCTTTATTTTCGTCCTAAAAGAGGCCAGATGGCACCGTGATGTACTGTATGTATAATGAGTACTGACATCATTTGAGGAAAATAATGAATAAATCCTGTCTGTGATATTAAAATTAAAGATGCTACCTATCATGTCTTAGATGTAGAGAAGGCTTGGCTTTTCAAAAATATTCAAAACACTAGAGTGTTCACACTGCATATCTCAGCCTGATTATATCCCTGTACAGTCCTAACATGTTCTCTTAAAAACGTGTCAATGTGTCTTAATCAAATTATTTGCCCTGCAACACCCACTGATGAATTGCCCTCCCTTAGCATACTGTATGAAATGTGCTATATAAATAAAGTTGACTTGACTTAGCGCCCTCAATTGGCCAGCAACCACCGGGTCAGGGTGGGGGTAAATGGAGAGAAGTTTATGACTGTTCAGTTGCATATGCTGCCAACGTTATAGTGATTCAAAGCTGGTTGAAAACTGGCAAGGTTCTTGTTTAAGTAACAGTTAATTGCAATTTCTCTCCAGAGTAGGAATGATGCATTCTTGTGCTTTTGTGGTTAGTAATCTACCTTTTTTTTAAAAAAGTCACTTCATAGTAAAAAAGTGGTGGGGCACAGGGTCCACAACATATGCAATTTTAGACAATACAAATTCTAAGCATGAAGCGTACAATAAAGTCAACAGACCAACTACCAGTATGCATGACATCCACAAATTCAACACCATGCCATGAGAACAATGCCAATATTACATCAATTGGAAGAAGAAGAAGAAGAAGAAGATTGATAATTTTAATCAAACAGATCCCAGCACTGTTGCCTAAATTCCATAACCATGTCCAGATCCCCACCCGAGGAAGAAATATCCTGGACCATGTGTACTGAAATATTCCTGGCAGCTACCAAGCCTACCATGTCCTCACTTTGGCCGATCAGATCATATTTCTCCGCATCATCTGCCTACTTACTCCCAGTTGATATAGACAGTCAAACCATCAGTCGAAACTGTTCAAGTGTAGGCAGAAGTGTGGTCAGGTGACAAGTTACACCAGCAGCTTTTGCCATGGCAAATCAAACTGAGCTGCGCTTGCGATGTCCCTGCTCCAGAACAGGGTCAAGCCATGCCCGCCTTGCCTCCAAGCAGGCTGCAGTGATGTCTTGCGACTGTGGCCAGCCCATAACAAGCACCCATCTCCCCTCTAATCGATACTCAACTCATGTCTGTGCAGGAAACCTGAGAGGAATATATATTCAAAAGTCAATGTGTTCAGCTCTCAGTACTTCAGTGGCTTCTAATGGAGTTTCTTTAGTTTCTCTCATCCTCTTTGAACTTTTAAACATCTGCTTTGTTTTGCTGTTTACCATTGTGTTCACTCGGGGGTTACCCCAGGTTGCTGGAGGCAAACTCTTTCTCAAAAAATCTCAGAAATGGTTGTCATATAGTCTAGATATTTGTCCCTTTACATTTGGATCCATGTCCAGACATTCTTCAATACAGCCCAATGCCAGGAGGGATGAGCTAGATGGGAAATTTTGACGGCAATTCATAAATTTCAAAACCACCCGAGACCAGACATGAAGAGCTGAATCTATGAGTGAAGGACAAAACAAAGGATTGGATTAATAGGCCTACAAGCTTTAGCTTGTTTGTCTTTAAAGTGCAGTCTAAACTGGGACCATATTCTCAGTGAGCATTTTATAATTGGGTTGTCTGTGTAATAACATTTGCTTAGAGAAAGAGGAGCGCGCACTAATGCAACTGGAGACATTGGTTGACATGTGAGCTCTTCCATTAGGGCCCACACAGGACCGTCCCCCATTTCAAATGTTGATACCCAGTAAATAATTTTGTGAATATAAGCTGCCAAATAATAATACAGAAAATTAGGTATGGCCAGACCATCTCTCTTCTGTCATTCTGGGAAGGCTTTGTGTATTCGAGGGATAGTTTTGTTCCAGATATAAGAAGAAATTATTTTATCCAAATCTTTAAAACATTATTTTGGGATGAAGACAGGAACTGTTTGGAAGATGTATAAAAATCTGGGCATAATGATCATTTTAATAAAGTTGATCCTGCTTGCCAAAGACAGAGGTAAATTTGACCAGCGCACCAGATTGCTTGGCTTTCTCTGAGGCTTTCGTGATGTTAAATTTAAGTAGGTCCTTGTACTCACAGGACACACAGCACCCCGGATATTATCAAGGTCTGCCCTATGTCCTGCATCTACTTTTGGTGTCTCAAGGTTGCAAAAAACTGAGAAGTTAAAAATTTCTCCTTTGCTTCTGTAGCAGTTTCTCATAGAATCTTCTGAAGAAGTCGTTAATATTCTTTGATCAGCTGTGAGATCACCTGTGGGTGTTTCAAGTACAGAAATCAGGCTAGAGGCTGGAGATTGCCTCAATTGGTGACTGAGAACTTTACCTGCTCGTTCCTCATGTTCGTAGTAGTTTTGCCTGGATTTTAGGTGCATGTCTACTGCACCGTCAGATGTAAGATTGTCTGAGTCTGTCTGCCGCAAAATCCTGTCCTGATAGACATCTCCCAACGGCGTGCTTGCATGTCTGACTGACGTCATTCACACGACTTATAAGCGTTGTTAGAGGCACTGCGTTCGTATCTAAACCAACGAAAACAAGGTACACCAAAAATACACTTAAATCCTGATGCCAGCCTCTACCCAAAGAGAGGCTGCCTCCACCTGCAGTCGCTCCTTCACATGTCCTCATATCAACAAAATAGCTTAGTGAGTCACACTGGACCCGTGTTAGAATTAACCCTCTGATGATCTGTTAACTTCCAAATAGTTGCATCATAAAACCTCTCACCCAGTCCCCCTAATATCAACAGCAGGGACGATTAAATAAAAAAAGTCAGAAAAAAAGACACTTGAGAAAACCCAACCTGCAAGATCACATTGGTTATTTATGAACTGTCTATTTTCATTATGTGCATTAACTTAAATCAGCAGCATAAAATCATACAGCCTCAAATCTATCATCAACATATCATCGGCAACAACAGAGAAATATAAGGGGTAAACACAAATTTGCCAGACCCCCTTAAAATTGCCACTAGTTATCTTTGCCCTTAAAGCTGTTGTCTGTAACTATTTTTTGGTTATATTTGCTAACATTGTCATTATGATCTGACAGTAGAATAAGATACAGGTCAGCTGTGTAAAAATCTACTGTCTGTGGCTCCACCCAGTGGCCCTAATTAAGAGCTCTTATCTTATCTCACCATCTAGCAATAGAAAGCATCCTGACTGGAAACATCAGAAACTGGCATGGTTTGTGCACAGCCAAGGACAGGAAGGCTCTGCAGCGGGTGGTAACTAAAACTGCCCAGAACATCATTGGTACTTTTCTACTGCATATCAGTGATATCAGTAAAGTGAGATGTCTGCACAGAGCATGAGGGATACTTAAAGACAACACCCACCATGCTCCCATCTGGAAAAAGTTACAGAAGTATCCACTGTCATCAGCCAGACTATGGAGCAGCTTATTCCCCAGGCTGTGGGACTCCTCAATTCATCATTAATACTGCATTGTTTTGTTTTTTTGCAAATGTAGCACACAGAACTCAAACATAGTTTTGCTTCTAAATCCCTGAGTTGTTAAAAATTATAATACATTTACCTTGTAACCTTGTACTTGCATGCCAGTCCTACAAGTGCTTGTCCACATATTAAAAAAGCACATTTACTTGCAACAAACAATCGCGATGCAAGGTACATCATTTAAGTGTATATCTGTGAATATCATTATTTTAGGAGAAAGAATATGTTTTTTTATCTGTCCATCTATGATATGAATGCATTTTATGACTATAGTCTTTAACACAGCAGCACTGACACAGTTACAGTATATCAAAACCTAGCTCCATGATTATTTAAACTACTGATCCCCAAGCAAAAAGGAAGTTTGTACAATGACTAAGGAAACTAATTCTTCTTAACACACCCCTTTTTTTACAGTAATATACTAGCAGATTACTCTTGTCTACAAGTTAAAGTTCCATGAGCCCTGTTCATGGGAAGGTCTTGCAACACTCTAATTAGTCCAAGATGCAGGATTATAACTACAACCAGGCCAAAGACATGCCAGCCTACAGCCGTATGCCTTCTGAGTGTGTTGTCAGAAGAGACGATCATGACCCGCTGTGCGCTTACAGATGTCAACCCTATTTTTTTTTTTTACAATTTTCACGTTTTAATTTTTCAAACTTTTTTGAGGCCTTTAGAAAGCTCCAAAGTTTTTGACACCCTTGGTTTACCTGAAAACTCACACAAACTGGCATGTGGTGATCCAATGTGAGTGTCAGGATTTGGCATGCCAAAAAAGCTTGATAGTGCCCTCTACCAAATTTCAACCCCTCGCAGTACATTCCAACCAGATGGACAAAAACTGGTGTGTAACATATCTAGACCTACAAAAAAGCCTCTGGGTGTGATAATCAGGTTTGGAGAGTAACTGAATACATGCAAAAGGGTTAAGTAATCAGGATACAGAAAAAAGTTACTGTATTCTGGTAAAGTAACATAAAAAATGTGATTACCGATACATTCAATAGCCCTTTTTAGATAGAAAAGGCGGCACATTTAGGTAAGAGCGGCAATCTGCCGCCTTGTCTTTCTAAAAGGGAGCCGTAATATTCCTCCTTTTCCAAAAGCCAGCACTTGGGTAGGCGTAAAACATGTGACGTGATATGAAGCACGAAGTTGGGCAGTGAACAGTGACAACGAATTTATCTTCAAAATAATATAATAGTACATTGCACCCCATTGGAGTTTAGAAGTGGGTTCTTAGCGGGAGACTTTTCATTTGAAAGTAGCGACTGTTCGTAGCTTGCCGCTACACAACGAGCGGACACAACCAAACAGCTACAGACTCAATTTTCGGAGAAAACACAGTCCGAAGTCAACTTGTGGTGTGTGTGTATTTTGACCGTGGTAACTGTTGACAGTTGAGCTCATTTTCACTACTTTATATATTGTTTGCCCGTTTAATCTAGAGTAAAGTATCATAAAGTTCTAATAAAGGAAAGCTTCATCCTTCAGCTTATCACAAACATTCCAAATAAACTCATCTTGAGATGCATGGTTTTCACTGGATGGGGAGGTGATTAAACATTGTAATCTGAAAAATAACTAGTAACTAAAACTGTAATATTAATGTAGTGGAGTAAAAGTAAACTAACAGCATGTCCACATCCCAAGGGGAAGAAAAAAGCCCTGCTTCTCGTGCTTACTTACTCCCAATATTAAAGATCAAACCATAGGTGAGGCTGAGGATAGGGAAGGCTAATAAGGCAACAAACAAAGGTATCTGTTTACATGTATAGGCAGGAACACACTGGCCCAACCATTGGACGTCTGAAGCATTTGGGGAGTCTCGGACGAGTACAAATATGTTCATGTGTTCAGCTGCGTTGGAAGCGTTCGGAGCTGCGTGGACAGCGTCTGATCTGATTCAACATGTGAAGTCTGAGGAGGTTGGCTGTTGGCCGTCTGAGCCATTGGATTCTCTGATTGGTTGTGTGCCAGCTGTATGACCATTCTGATTGGCGGTGTGCTAGCGAATCAGTGCGGTGTGTGGGAGGGGCAGAATACTGTATGCACTTTGTTTTTCTATGCACTCCGTTCCATCATTCCCTGTTTTCATGTTTTGGAGTACTGGCACTTAGACCAGCTGTTATGTCTGTTCAGGACGAATTAATCTGTGTTTGTTTGGTAATGCCTCGCTGCATGTTCGGTACGCAGCTGTTTTTGTCTGAAATAGTTAAGTTTCGTTTTAATCGAAAGTAAAGAGAGTTGCCTGCATAAACCTCTAGTCCAGCGTCTTATCTATACACAACACTAGCGCCACCCACTTACTGCATCTCGCGCAAGCGCAGAACGTACACGCTACTGTGGAGTTGGCAGCACGTCGAAGCGGTGTGTTCAATGCAACTTTTCTGTCGAACGGGTCAGACGAGAGGCAACAGAGTGGTCGGATGAAGGCAGTTGGACGTTGGTTTGAGTCTGGGCGGTGTGTGGGGGCCTTATTAATCGAAGCAATACATTAACCGCTGAAAACCAACAGGACATGCAAGTGGAAACAGCTATTTACGGTTCTCAGCACTCTCTCCATGTCTCTCTGTCCTTCCCTTTCCTGTTGTTTCCTGTGAATTACTACAATATCAAAAGTTCTATTTACAACCACTAAAAGCAAGCAGGCTAAAAAATCAAAGTGATGTCTGTTTATCTGTCAGTCTATCGATGGATCCCCTCTACTCTGTTTCAGAACTTTGGACAGCGCTGCACCTACATACACACACCCTTAAGATCCATACTCAATTCAACATTTCACAGCACAAGTGCTCACTTTCTCAGCTGTGGGGCTTTACAGTAATCATCTGCCAACATTTTAGGACATCAGAAATAAATAAACCACATGCCATCATGTGACATGCACAAAACCCACATGATTCAGACATCACTAAGTGACCTGATAGTTTTCTCTCTCCCTTTCTTTACATTTTGAAATGCATCCAAATAGACAAACAAGCTACTTGGATAGCAAGATAGATTCAATATATTAAATGTATCCATGTGCACAGGAAGAACCACTGTGTGTGTGACTTTGTGACTCAGGACACATATCAATACCAATGTGGTTTTTCCATTCGCCTTGTCAAATGGCTTTGAACAGTACAGCTCTCATGCCCCGAACCAACACAAGCACCAGCCCAGAACCAGCACTCGCTTTGCTTCTGTTGAAAGGGGATATGGGTTGTATGTAGGTTGTATGTATGTTATATGTAGATTGTCCAAGTCAAACAGATGCCGACATAGTCGAACTGGCCCCCCCAAGTCCTACCACACAAAGCTGGAAAACATCCAAAACACCTTGTTAAAAATATTCATTAGATTGCTGCATACATTGCAATATGAATGTGATATGACATGTATTGTAGATATGTTAATGTAATCAGTTTGACACGGAAAAATTTGAACAAAACCATGGTCTGCAGAAAGATAAAATGTCAAGATTTTATTCTGGCAACTGGGCTGGTTGTACCATCAGACTGTGGGGCAGCTTATTCCCTTAGTCTGGAAGACTCCTGAATTCATCTTCCACACTCCACCATAAATAGTTTTGTTATGCGATCTTGCGTTGTATAATGACAATTTAATTAATCTTATATTTCTACTGTATATCTAGTGACCTATCAAGAGACAAGGTATTAGTGGCACACACTCTCATTCCCCTTTTCCACTGGTCAGAAATCCCACTTAAACAGGCCAAGACTAGGTTTTTGTGTGCAATGGGAATGTGTACACTCAGCATTTACACCCGGGTCCATTGCCTCTTGATAATGCACCATCACTTTGCGTGGCGGAGTTTAGCGTGTAAACCAGGTCTTACATTTAGATCAAGGCCGAGCTGATATAAACCCAGGTTCACCGCAGTCAGTTGACGTCGATGACCTGTCAATTAACGGGTGTAAATGCTGAGTTTACAAATTCCCATTAGACACAAAAGCCCGATCTTAGCGGGTTTAAGTGGGATTTTTGACCAGTGGAAAAGGCGTATGAGTGCTTGTTCAGATTCATATTCTTGTGCACTTATTCTTTATCAAATGTGGCTGAAATGAAAATATTGCCAGTTATAGACGTTGTTGTTTCGGGAGAGCTCTTAAAGCTGCCTTTAAGAACTCTCCAGAAACAATGTTTATAACTGGCAATGTTTTCATTTGCCAGTCATGGTTGAGACAACATTTGAGATTTGGTTTTGCTAAATGAGAAACGATGCACAGCTATGCCGCTGGGCTGGTGTTTTAGTATCCCCAGCAGGCTGTTGTTAAATGTGACCACAGGGATAATAGAGCTTTCCTTAAAACTCCCCCCACAGCAATAGGAAGGCCCTCTGGCCCCATTTCCACCAGCAGCAGCTCTTTCTTCTCTAACCCCAACATGTGAGTCATGTTGCTGTGAGTACTAATTGGGAACAAGCTTCCACCTTATTCACAGCTGCTGTCTAGGCTTTCAGCTGTTTCCGGTTCTACCGCCATAGCGTGCTCTCACATAGTTTCAATTCTTTAATTTATTGTTAAGTTATTGATATTGTTGTCACAGATTTAATATGCCTTAAATGCTGACTGCTCCACTGGCATGTTCAGTCGGTCAGTAACATCCTATGAAATCAGCAATTTTCACCTGCTTACTCTTTATTCTCTTAATTTTTCAGCTGATTTTCCTTTTTTTTTCCCCTTCCCCACAACAACAGCCAGGGCAAAACAATATATGAACCACACCATCTATTGCACTACAGCACTTGAAAGCGTATGAATCCAGCAGATTTGCAGTGGTGTGAAAAGGACTGACAATTTAATTTCTCTTTCCATTCGGTTCTGGAACACAGATTACTCTGAGTGGGTAGTCGTTCCAATCGTGCAGTCGTCTTGAAATATTTTTTGAGAGTTTATTTTCTATCATCAGTCAGCTTTCAGTTTCCATTCATTTCCCGAAACTATAGAAACAAACCTGAAGAAACAATAAAAGCAGTCAAGATGTTTGCTGCTTATGGATGACTTTACAAAAGCATGTTTTCCGGTTTGACAAGATGATTTACAGAGTTCAGTGAATGGAAGCGTATGTTTAAACACCAAATGTTTTGCACATGTACTGTGGTACATATATCACATTAATAGCTTAACGGACGATTCACACTATTGGAAAACATCCATTACCATCTTGATATTGGTTTCATACGTATTGTAGGTCATGGTCTCAAACATGAATACACACAACAAAGTCCTAAACACGGGTGTGCACAACCTGGACACATTCACTCATGTAGGAATATCAAATAAGCTGCCATATAAAGACAAGAGCTGCCTTTTGACTTCTTTTAGAGAACCCTCATTGCATTCACCTTGTCTTCTTTTTTCTTGTAAAGCCCAGACTCTTGGCGCTCCACCTCCTTGCGCCCCTTTCACCTCATACCAAATGGTGAGCCCGCAGAGCCAGAGCTGCAAACAGGAAATCTGCACGGCTCTCATCCCGCAGGGAGGGAGAGCAGGAGGGAGAGCAGGGACATTAGCATGACTAACAAAGACGCGAGATCCCCGCGAGCCATGCATTCAATTAACATGATAACGACACGGCGGCCTCCGAGTCGAACACAAATCCTACAGTTTTTCGTAAAAACCAGCTTCACAACAAGCTGAGGCAGTTTCCGTGCTCACCAACGCTTTCCCACTTAAAACCCAGCAAACGCACTTTTCAACAGTTACGTGAAACAAATACTTTTACGTGGCAAAAAATATGGTAACCTGTAAAATAATGAAATCCTCACGTAACTCCTCAAAAGTGTGTAACAGTTGGTTAATTAGCGGGGTGCGTTAGCCTGCGCAGGGTCTATGGTGAAGAGCAATTATGAGCCTTTGTCTGCAGATAGGATGTAAATCCTCCAGCTCTGAGCACGAACGGGGATCAGATACCACTCCGCCAACTTCTTACTTTAACTACCGCAGGAAAAGGCCGGGAGAGAATGCTGAATCCGTGGGTTAGTATCATCTCAACACACGAAGAAAAGAGTCACTACCGACCGCTCCTCCAAGTTGGAACACACGAACAGAACAGAAGGTGATGCAAAATGAGCAGGAGCGTAAAATCACGTTTCACCTGGAGTTGTGTCTTTTAGAAGTTAGCAGTATCAAAGACACTTACCGTCACACCTCACATCTGGAAACAAGAAAAGCACCCAGAGTAAACTGAACGCGGGGTCCATAGCGTCAGCGTGCAGGGAAGTGTCGAAAATGAGGCTGAGGGTAGTTTCATGCAGTCTGTGGGGGCGACGTCCCTCTCTTCTCGTTGAGTGGTCAGCGGCAGAGCTCGGAGAGAAAGGACACGTTCAGGGTCGCCGAGGAGTCACAAGTTAAGTTGCGAGACACACGCGGTTCATCCCGTGTAAAGTCCGGTGAAGA
Organism: Spondyliosoma cantharus; assembly: GCA_900302685.1. NCBI lineage: Eukaryota > Metazoa > Chordata > Actinopteri > Spariformes > Sparidae > Spondyliosoma > Spondyliosoma cantharus. The sequence goes on along the minus strand of OMLP01022413.1, from coordinate 16,916 downwards.
CGTTGAGTTTCGGAGCTGGTCCCTCTCTGGCCTCTGTCCCCGACTGTTTAAAAAAAAAAAAAAACAGCTTGGAAAAGTGAGGCGTGTAAAGCGGGGGCACGCGCATACCTACACGCACGTACAGACGCGCGGTAACGTTTTAGTGAAGGGCCCCATCTAGGGACAGAACGGCGCTATGATGCAGATGCACCAGGGCGTGCTGATGAAGCAACTTTGAGAGAAAGACAAAGCTTCACTTATTGATTTTCAACACTGAATATAGCGGGAAATAAACTGTCCGCGAAGAACAAAACAATCACCACTTCTGAAACCTCAGTCCTCTGGATCATCCTCGATTCTGCTTTTAGGTTTGAGAAACAGATCAGTTCTGTGGTGAGAGGCAGCTTTTTCCAAACGGGAGCCTTGAGCAAAGATTCAACCATTCTTATCATTTGAGTAATCCGTGTCCTCATCACTTCCCACCTCGATCACTGTAATGTTCTGTGAGTGAGTCAGTCCTCCCTCTCTGTCGTCTGCAGTGTGTGGTTTTAATTGGTTCCCGTCAGTGTGAGCATGTGCTGTCCTCGCACCACTGGCTCCCCATCAGTTCATTTTAAAGTTTCACTTTTTGGTTTTAATGCACTCCATGGTTTGGCTCCCTCCTGTTTATATGACCTTTTAACCCCGTACACATCATATCTGCTTGTCCCTCAGGCCTGGCAGAAGCTCAAGAGTGACCGCACATTCTCTGTTGCCGGCCCAACCTGTGAAACAAACTGCCCCACCACATCACATCTGCCACCTCTACTGAGTCACTCTTTTCTCTCACTTCTGACAATGCTGGTTTTATTAGTTTTTCCATTGACTTTATCTTGAAATCTGGGTATATGTAGGCGTATGATCATTGATTGTCTGTTTTGCTGACCTTCATTTCTTTTGTCCTCGTCTGTAAAGCACTTTGGTCACTTTTGTTGTTTTTCAATGTGTTATAGAAATTTGGACTTGACTAATCATTTAGTCCCAGCGATCGTCACAGTGTAGCTGCTGAAAGTTCCCAGCAGCTACACTGTGGCCATTTTAGCTGCACAATATCAGTGTAAGACTGTTTCTAAACCAAACACTTCACCACTGCAAATGTTGATAATCTTGGCCCAGTAATAAACCACAGATAATTTGGTATCGGAGCTATGATTTAGGAGATGACAAAAAATATGTGTTGGCAATAAAGCTGCAAGCAGCAATCTGCAGAACTGACTCTCTACTTGATCATACGGTTTCTCATTAAAAAAAAGGAAGCTCTTGAAACTTTACAGAACCATTATGGTGTTTGTTTATTTTAAAATGTAAAATAAAAAGTCTCAAGCCAGCCACTATTAAAGTGAAATGTTACAAAGTGCTTCCCCATATCCATTACACTGTTTCAGTCCCTTGCAGCCTCTCTAATTCAAACACTTACGAGGTGACATCAACTCAAGTCTGATCTGCTGACTGCTACTGTTCTGGCTGCATCAGGTCAACAGATGGTCAATCTCTCATCTGTAGGCGGACTCATCCCTGCCAGAGATGAGCCCAGTGAGCATGGTGTCCTCCGCAAACTTCAGGAGCTTGGCGGACTGATGTGTACAGTACAACAGAAATCTTGCATTACAAGCTGGTATAGTGAGGTTTCCAAGACTTGTGCTGTGACCCACATCTAATCATCATAATATACTGCTTTGCAGTTAGTGTATGAAAGAAACCAAACATATTTTACAATTTCAAATACTCACAGCTGCAATTTTGGAATGACACAGAAGATGAAGATCTTCCTAAGTTTCTCAGATATTCCTCTTACATAAGGAATGATAATGTTGTTACGTTTTTTCTATCTCCTCCTCTCTGTCTGCTCTGGATCTTTTAGTTTTGCCAAAGGTCCAGCTAGGGGTAGCCACAGATTTTAGGGGTTCCTTGATGCACTTCTGTTCCTTCTCCTTCCCCTCTGTCTTTGTGGACACAGTCCCAGCCCTGTGGTTTAAGGTTCTGATAACCCCCAGCTTGTGTTCAAATGGTTGGTGAGAGTCAAGCAGCAAGTATTGATCTGTGTGTGGGGGTCTTCTACATTTTTCAGTGTGCACTGCAGTCAAAAAAGGGTCAGACTGTCTCCTCTGACATCCTCCCGTGTGAACTTGATTATTGTCCACAGTATTTATATGTTCAGTGAAGGCTTCCACTTCCCTTGTGCTAAATTTGACACAGGTGTCATCCAAATATCTGAAATGGTGGCTAGGAGCAGTTCCTGTGAAGTAGGTGGTTGTCAAGCAGAGGTCAAGTAAGGCACAAATGTGGTCTGGGGTGGTTGGTTCTGCTGGAAAGAGTGCTGTCCTATAGCAGGCCTTTCTTCAGTTCTTCAGACTGTGGACGCTGACACCTGTCTCCCAGCAGCTTGTCATTTAGTGCAGACTTGCTTTTGTTGGTGGTTTTTGGTTGACTCTTAACCATCCTGACCAATTTTCTCCCAGGAGCAGATTACTTTCTTCCTGAGCAGTGACACAACTGTGCCATGCACTTTATTCTTACAAACAATTATCTGCACAGCTGATCTGATCTTTGGACAGGTGACTGCTCTGAAATGGCTTCAAGCCATTTCCTGACTTGTTCAAATTAATAACATGCACTTTTAGATCAATGCTGAACTGATTCACATACATTTCTATAATCTCCAGAGTTGATTGATCAAGTGGCCATAAGTATATTTTTGTCCCAGCAGATTTGGTCACATTTTCATAAGACCTTTAATAAATTAATTATTGAATCAAACTTCATTAATATTTTTGGTCACAAAGTAGTATGTGTTGAACTCATTCCATCACAGAAAAATGAGTGCTTTAGAAATCATTGGAACTCAAGTCTGCCATGATGTACATACTTTACAACTGTATGTAAGCTTTTGACCATAACTGTACCTACAAAATAGATGCCTAATTATTACGCACACAAAAAAGACACACACACCATTACTTAAATGAAATCATACATTTCAATTTAATGAAAGTGGTAAGAAACGCAGTGACACCCAACAAAAGTGAACAAAAAATTCAAAAATAATCATATAATCATTGTGTTGTGCACAAAACTGTGCCTTTTTTAACACATAAACCGCTATCTTTTAAAGGAAGGATTTGTAATGAGAATGTGTTTACCTCACACATGCTTCAGAACATGCTTACACACGTTTTACTTTGAGATAGCTGAAGGTGAAAAGATGAGGTGGACATGATATATAAATTTACCATAATTATGGTCTGCAGAAACATGTGCAGGGTTTATAAATTAGCACAAAAGTATGTGACGGCTGCACATATTGACAGCTATTCCTATGCTGATGATCCACCAGGTAAAATAATTGGTGAAGCCACATAAGTATCATTATGCAAATAGTTGTTTGAGGCAATTCCTATATCTATTTATGTATAATTGAGGGTGTGGAAAAGAATCTCAAGCATGTGCGCTGCTTTCACAATGACTGAAATTTATAATACAAATCAGGCGTACACAGAGCTTTATAATTCCGAAGAATAAAATGTGTATACATATTTCCATCTTGGTTTGTACACACAGGTGTAGTCATAGACGGGTATGGTAAAATGACCCGAGTCATACAAAATCTAAACCTTTCTGTACAGTTCATGTGCTAGCAGGATACAGACATATTAAACAAAGCAGGGAGCACATTGTTTTCTCTTTGGTCAGTATGACAAAAAGTCATTTTTGTCTGTGGAAATCTAGTTGTCACTTCAGTTGCTTCTTCAATAGTGACACTTGCAAAATTCTGCTAAAGGTCCACACTTAAATTCACAACAATATACAAAATGTAGTACATGTAGTTTGATTAAAGCACACAATAAAAGAGAGCAAACACAAACATTTATTAAGAGAGATACAAAACCAAAATTAGAAGAAAATATAACATGTCATTTTATTCATAAAAAATCTAATAAGACAATCAGTGTGCAGGGCTTACAGTCTGTGGATAAGAGCATCTGCTTGGGAGTGATCCTCCGACAGTGATGTACTATCCAGTCCAGTGCAGAAGCTCCAGTGATGTATTGCTTTGTTTCAATCAATACATCGTCATTTTAGGATAACTGAAGCTGCCTCTTTGATACATGACACAGCCTTCTGGATGTCGTCCTCCTCCTGTTTGATAGTGACCACCACTCTGATACTGAGGACACAAGTGGAGCAGTGCGCAAAAGTGCAGTGTCATGGCTATTGTCATCTACACAAATTAGTCCATTAGAACATTTTGACACTCCATTGTAAAAAATCTCTGATCTTTACATGTTCCACATTAAGGCACAATTATGAAGCTTTTATAATAAATAAATACGGTATGAATTTATTCTCATGCTTTCCTTTATGAAGTAGCAGGAGAATTACTAACATCTCCTCCCAAACTGATAATAATACCTTTTTTTACCTATGCCCTTCTGCTTACTTCTCATGGATGTAAATATATTGAATAGACAGAATACTCTCAATTTCAAAATGAAAAAATCTCTCTATAAATTAGTCTAGATCACTTACAAATATAAGGGTTAGGGTTAGGGCTAACCCTAACCCTAACCCTTAAAAATTTAACTAAAAC
>OMLP01022413.1:0-12159 GCA_900302685.1 Spondyliosoma cantharus | reverse complement strand
GTGGGGGCAGGAAACGCTCTTCTTTTTCCAGGTAACGAGCGAGGGTCAGAGCTACATGTCTTTCCAAACACTGATAAAGAAAACATGGAAACGATGCTATGAGACACTATACAAAAATCTTGGTTATATAGACAACCCTTATTGAAAACATTTGAAAAAGCTGAAATTATATTGAGGAGCCTTGTCAAAATAGGCAAAATGGTTTAATGCTGCTACACCTGGACCCTAGAAGAGTTTCACATATTAAGAACCTCTGTGGATGTTTTTAACAAAATAAGGATTTTTTTAAAAAAAACTTACAGTTTGAACACCAATAACTTTAAAGATAATTTTGTGCCTGCTGGGTTTGACGGAATCTGCTTGAGCAGAGAAGACTTACATAATCTACAATGGCACGGAGCAGCTGCATGTCAGAGTCTCTGGAGCCGGAACTTCTCTCGAGCTGTAAATGAAGAGCTGGGGCAAATGGTTCTCCCACTATCTTCAGACCTGTAGTTCTGTCATACATGGATAATCAGGTTAAATAACACATATAAAAACACTGATAGCAAGACTGAAACTCTGAAGAACATTTCCATGTGAAATTCTGTCTTTGTTTTCTTCTGCTGGCCTGGATATGGTTTGTTTGTTCCTTTGACACACAAGCCGGTGCCACCTATGTTCGTCTTCTCCTGCTAGCAATGAGCTTGATGGGTGGGCTGTGGCTGACATTTGTGGAGGCTCACATATATGCCAGGTCAAAATAATGATGCAGCGTCAGTACAAAGCTATTGGAGAGTAACATCGTTGATCCTAAATTCTGGACCACTGATTGGCTCACCCTTCTGGGCATTTAAGGCATTTGCTAAAAGCTCATGTTTGCCTAATTATAAAGCTAACTGTCACTACAAACTAATTTTGAATATTGACAGTCTTACTGATGGTGTTGTCCAAATTTTGAGGAGCTCCACAAGCTGGCATGACAGCAAGGTAAGTTAATGAAGGTTCTCAGTCATCCCAGTCATTGTAAATCTAAGTGCTGCATTTTAGGCAACTGGACTTGAGAGGTGGAACAACACAGGAGGGCCAATTCCTCAGGTCAAAGCCCTTTTTAGATAGAAAAGGCGGCACATTTGCTCCATCATTTAATCTTGTAATGAATGTCATGTCAGTTCTACTTTCTCACTCAGTATGAATTACCATATGCAGTAAAAGACATAAACAATATGCAAGCACTATAAAAGGTTTTGCCACAAACTCAACTGACTGGCTTCTCTCCTGTATGATTTCTCACAAGCCTCTTCAGACCTTATTACTGGGCATGAATGATGCATGAGCTTCTAGCTTGAAATGAAGCTGTGTGTGACCATCTAGCTGCACTCCTCCCCACAAATAAATAACAATACGTTTTTCTTCATCTCATTTTTTAAGTGCAAACCATAATCAATATAGTAAAATGTCGTGCAACAGAGACTGACTAAATTTCTCTTTAATCATGACACACAACTGAGAGCTGAGAGCTGGCTACAACTACACTGCCCTGCCACGATATGGTCATGTTCTTTTTCAAGAATATTAGCATGTCTATGTTTTCTGGCAGTAGCTGAGACCTTTGGGCAAGAACTTTAGCTCCTGCAGTAGACACACTCACTTGGAATGGAGGTGGCAGGGATGGAAAGGTATACTATCTTTGAAGTGGTGTGGCATGGTGTACTTTGGTTCTATTGCGTGGAGTAGTTGCTGATCTTCCACCCCGGAAAATGGCCTCATATCAGCTGCAATAAAAACGCTGATGTCTTTTGTTACTGTTGTGGCTTTAGTTTTTTTTCTTCACAGACATGGTTGATTTTAGTAGAGAGCTGGTCCTGTAGATCCCAGTGCTCACATATTGTCTGTGTCTTGTCTGTCACTCTGATGCCATTTATTGTTTCCACCTGGGTACCCAAAGTGCTGCCACACAAACAATTTGTGGCAGGGGCATGTTAAATGCTAATTTCAAGCTTTTCACCTCAACAAGAAATATCATCATCATTTAATACCACACTATGTACTTGGATTACTTATTGAAGGATCATGGGCACTAACCCCGTTTCTTTCTTCAAAATCTGGTTGCCAGAGCTACTGCAAGTTAGCCTCAAAGGGAGATCTGTTAAACTGGATCGTTGCCATCATGCCCTAACATGCAGTCCACTCCCTGGACAGGAGTAAATAAGACCCCTGATATGTCCCCTGGTCTATTATGGGACAGCATGAAAGCTAACACAGGTGATCTACTCATATATTGTATGGCAAGGCTTAAGAATAACAGTAGAGAAGCGTAGAGGAAATTTGAGCTCATCTCCATCAGATGAACTCAGGAAGAAAAAAAACATCTGAAATTTGGAGACCTTACTAACAAAGAAGGCTGAAAAACCCATGTTTTTCATATAGCAAAGGATGTATGAATTTGCTAACAAACCTAATTGCCATTTATCTAACCCATGTAACAAGGCCTATGCCCAAAATATTTCATCTATCAGAGATTTTAGCTGGTCCCTAGCAAGATTCTCATATCTAGGTATAAAAGTCTCGCAATGTTTAAAAGATCTATATTGACTAAACTTGGCTCGTCTCCTACAAACAATAAAACATGACCTTGATAGGTGATGATCAATGTCATCAAAATAAGCAAACATTCTCCCATGTCTCCTGTAGTTCTTTCAAATCTTATCAATTGTGTTGTCAAATAAATGTCTTGCACAGTTAAATAGCTCTATTATAGAATTTATTATTAGACCTTGGCTAAGATACAGCTTTCTATGTTAAGCATTGTGTCTTATCTGCACTGTCATTTTTATTTTACCTGTGGGCTTTATATATTATCCTAGCTCTATCTGGCTCAGTTGTGAAACGTCTTCTTTGAATAGGTTCCCTTTGCGGAATGTATAGTATATCTCTCCTGGGAAAGCTGCAGGAGTAATAAAAAGATAATGTGGTCCAGACTTCCCACCTGGCCATTAAGATGATCTTGCTGATTGGAACCACAAGAGTATCAAAGCTGTTGGAGATATGGTTCAGGAAGGCTCACATTCCAGCAAGTGAAAAGCAAGTATGATGTCACCATTGCTGATTCTGTCAAGTTTGGAATTGTATGCTGTGGCTTTACTGTGGGACTCGCTATTTCTAAAATAGAATCTCTATTGGTAAATAACATGCAGTTTATATCTTTTATCAAAAATGTTACAAGATTCTCTGCAGTCACAAGTCAGTAAACTTGAAAGCAGGAATCTGACCTGGGTACTACAGAACCTGAAGCCTGAATGCCCTGTACGGCCAACCCTCTAATGTTCTAGCATACAATTTTTCCTGGGAGAAGCAATTTAAGATTATTATACTATCCTATGATTAAACATAGGCTTTATACTGATTTATACTTTACTTCTGAGGCTAGACAGAGAATGAACCTTGGATTTTGAAGGATGAGATCATGAAGTAATTTCGATCAATATCCGACTTACAATCGAGCTCTTGACACCTCTAATAAATAGATTTCCAATTCAATATTTTAAACTCAAAGTTGAAGTAAGTGTCATCTGTTGCCATCATTTTAAGTAACCATTGGTCAAACTTTGGGGAAGTACAGACTGCTTTTGTTTTAGCCAACCTGGTAGCTTTTCTGTAACATTTCACTATTAGTGAGCTAGCATGCTGTGCTTCTGTAAAAAAATATGGTTGTGGTGAATGCGACTATGGGCAGGGCAGATTTAAATACAGCTCTCTAAATGTTTAGGTATTTAATAATTTAGCACCAGGCCTGTTTAACATCGGGTTTCAGTACCTATCCCTATCCACACAAACTGTTTACCATCATGCAACCAAACCCCACTCTGCCTATACATTCACACTGCGTTCTACAGTAAAAGCTCAGTATGCACTCCAAACAGAGCAATTAATCCTCGTCTCCACCAAGCAGTCCAGTTCAGTTGGAGGCAGAATAATGGCGCAATATTCCAGTCTTGAAAAGGTAATGTAAATGGGGCTACAGTTTCTTGCCATGGCCAATTTGTAGGATAAATCTGGCCCATTGCCTGTTGGTTTGAATTTGTATTCCCATCTCCCATATTGTACCTCTAAAAAAGTGCAAAAACAACCACTTCTCGGTGGTGTCACTGTACTCACCTTTTGCAGTCAATTGGTAAATGAGGAAATTGCACTGTCTAGCACCTGTAGAAGGCCCATAAATCCTTATTCAAGACCCCCCTTAGTCTTAGTTTAACTGGCAGCAGACAAATCTAAACTTTTAGGTAGCTTCACACATATAAAGGTCTTTAGTCAACCCACAGTAATCAGACAAATCAATGGAAAAAAAACATTTCTTACCCCTGTAGAGCCTTGTAAACATGTTTGCACTTTTCCCTCAGAACAGTGAAAATATCTGCAAAACCAATGAAGATAGATGGATGATTGCAAACATATGATATGAGAACTGTTTCATACTAAAACATACATACAATAACAGCTTGTATAAAATAACAATCTCTATGCAGTTGAGGTAAATAAATGCTCCTGAGAAGTGAAAGTGCAGAGAGGAGAAAGATGCTAAACAGTCAATACCTGGATCCTCCTCCATGATGTTGAGGGCCTCAATGGCAGCAGCCGCCAGCATGGGAGGCAAAGACGCTGAGAAACAGTATCCCTGGCCTGACAGACGCTACAAAACAGAGGAGAGACTTATCTTTCTTTTTACTGAATCACAGTGGCTGCACTGAAAACAATGTCAGTGAAATTAACAGTGAAGTTCTGTTAAATCATGACATTAAAAAACTGTAAATAGAGAAACAATGAAGCAGTGTGTTATTTACAGTCATATTTTGTAAAATACTAAACCAAACACAGTTGTTAATTTTAAAGTAATTATATGTAAAAATAATCATATTTCTTTGTATATTTACATATTACAGTAGTTTTAATACAGGAAAACTGTATTACATAAAAACAATATAATATAGTTAAATTTACAACATGAAAGTGTTAAAATAATAGGGTTTTTTGTCGGGTGGATTTTTATACTGAAATAAACCGTATTACATTTTACGGATTCATGTAATACTTTACAGATATGAAGTACAAATACAGTAAAATTATGTTAATATGAGGGGTTTAAGAATTAATCAATTGTTCTTCCTTGATGTTTCAGATTGTGTTTTCCTTAGTAACGCTTGGGAAAATAACATAACATTCACAAATCACTCTATATTATTGCCATAATTATTTGCATGAATCTTATTGAGAGTGGGGCTGCAACAACATTTTTGAATGGTAGGTTTCATTATAAATACTAAGTACATCAATCATAATAATAAACCATTGAATTATTTCCATTCTGGGACACTTCATAAAGTCAAATTCAGATTTAAGGAATGTCAGTAGGGGTATTTTTTACGGCTTTAAATAACAAAATGGGTCAAATTTGTAAGGATTTAGGAAACTTAATGATTTTTATCCCTGCGAAATACTATCTGTTTGAATTCTAAAGATGAGCTCTCCTCATCCAATCACTGAACAGCATAGTTTGATTCTTTTCTGTCATTGGACCAATTATCATGGGACTGTCCAACGTGTTGAAGTTCACTGTTGGCCAGTGTCCACCAGCGCATGGAGCTGTGTGTATGATGTGGAGGATCACAACATGTAGCACAGGTATGCTAACAGTTTATTTTCTTGGAATACTCAACCGTTTGTTGTCAGAAAAGTACTCGCCTCAGCTTGTGACTGAGGGTTTATTTTGCAGTTATAATAGCAAGGCTGACTGAGCGGGGGTAAGTTAGTTTGGCGGGTTTCATGCTTGACACTTGACACGATAAGTCCAACCAGTTCTCTATTGAAAATCCAGGAAGCCTGAAGCTAATTCTGCACCACGATGCTTTTGAAATTGTCAATCCCCTCGGCTCTGCTAAGAAAAAACACAAAATTGTTGCAGTTTATCTTTCTGTGGCAAATTTACCTGCTCATGTGCAGTCCAATACTGATCACATGTCCCTTGTCTTAATGTGTGTCGAGAATGGCCTAAAACAATTTGAAAGTTCTAAAGTTTTCTCAGAGATGCTGGTGGATTTAAAAGATTTAGAGGAAAATGGAGTAACTGTGGGTGGAGAAACAATCAAAGGGGCTCTGTATTGTATTGCAGGTGATAATTTGGGTTCACACAGCATTGGTGGGTTTACTAAAAACTTTAGTCGTTCTCACTACTTTTGCAGGTACTGTGAAATCACACGAAATGAGTTTCAGGGGAATGATCCAAATGTGTGTGGTCCACAGTGCATCCCTGAAAGTTATGACTCTGCTATTGGTGAGCTACAAGCTTAAGACAGTCATGACAACAAAGGCATAAATGTAAACTCTTGTTTTCGATGCTCTGACAGCTTTTCATGTTTGCCAGCCTGGTCTGCCACCTTGTTTAGGCCATGACCTATTTGAGGGTGTCTTGTCCTATGATGTTGCACTTTATTTGAAGCATTTCATCAAGAAAAAGAAATGGTTGACATATTCACTTCTAAACCAGCGCATCTAGCAATTTAAGTACAAAAGTTCTGATGCTCTCACAAAGCCATGTGTAGTCAACTCTGAGATGCCCAAGCTTTCCGGTCAAGCCATTCAAAATTGGAACTTCTTAAGGTTACTACCTGTATTCATTGGTGACAAGGTTGAAAATCCAAAAGATGAAGTGTGGCAGTTAACTCTCATATCTCAACATATTGTTGATATGATTTGTACACAAAATATTTCATTGCCTCAGGTAACCTACCTTGATGTTATAATCCAAGAATATTTGGAATCAAGAGTGTTTATTTCCTGGCAATCCACTTAAACCAAAAAATCCCTTCTTCAGGCACTATCCAGCATTAATTATGAAGTTTGGCACCTTGATCAGGTTATGGACGATCCTTTTCGAAAGTAAACACAGCTACTTCAAGAGATATGCCAAACATGCCATGTCATAATTTAATTTAAAACAGATGTCTTAACATTAATGACTTGGTAGATTTTTATCCATGCCCATCATACAATGTTAATGGGCACCAAGTCATTCCACTGAAACACAGTGTGCTGTCGAAATAAACATCATCTTGGCCACTGTGGTGGAGCAGACTAAAAAATATGTAAAATACTGTTTGAAAAATATGAAAATGACAGCAGTTTTTCCTTTTTTAGATGTATAGAATTAAAAAGTGTAAATCCTCACTCATACTATATGCTCAAAGTAGAAATTCCTCTTATCTGTATATGTTCATTGTTGCTTGACCAAATGTCAAATGACTTTTATCCTTTCATTTGTAGTCTTGAAAATGGCTGATTCTTCTTTGATTCCAGAAATGACTGACTTTGAGCCAACATTTCTACACACCGCCATCACTGAGGTCTTACCTGACCTTCCAGAGGTGATGAAAACTATTCTAGAAAAGCACTCACAGTCCCTTGGGGTGGAGACTTTTAGTTTGTGTTCCTGATGACTCTTTGTGTGCATGTATGTTTTTGCAGGCCAGACTCCTGAAACCAGCAGCTCATCTTTTGTGCTCATCTGTTGGTGCCTCACCAGGACCTCTCACATCCTTGCAATCTCTTTCACTCGGAAGTTCAACCTCAACATCTTCCAACAGCTGCCAGAGCCCTAATGTAGTCTGCGTGGATACATTCATCATCCAGTGGGATAAATTCTCAGAGGAACTGATGCAGTCATTGGAAAGAGAATCAACCAAGTCCACCAATGAGAAGAGAGATGGTCCGGATTGTGGTTTGTGAGATGATGTGAAAAAGTTATTGTGTGAGTAAAAGAAACTCTACTGAAGTTGCTAAAAGGATGGTTGCATAATATCCAAAATCCCTGCAGGACGTGATAGAAGGAGACGTGATTGGGCCAGGATATCACTCTCTAGTCAAGCAATTGCAAAATAGGATAGAGAATGTGAGGCGATGGCCCTGCGATGAGCTTGGCGACTTGTCCAGGGAGTACCCTACCCTCGACCAGAGACAGCTGGGATTGGCTCCAGCAACAAACCCTGTGACCCCATAAAAAGGGATGAAGCGGTTACGGACAATAAGAAAAAGAAAATATCACACTGATGAGTCTGACACAGATGAAGTTCCTCCAGAACATAGAGCAGCAATCCAGGACACTTATAGGTGCATTAACTGGGATTTTAAATTCCTGCCCCTCGGAGAGACCCCAGAAAGCCAGGAGCCGAAGAAAGAAAGATTTGATGATGATGTGTCAGCAAAATGATTCATATACAGAGGAGGTCAATCATCAGATAAAGTTGACATTCTACACACAGCGTAATCAAGTGAACCAGGGGAAAGACATAAAATACCTCATGGAAGAGTGGCCCTTTAGGTTTGATGAACTTGGCATGGCAATCCACTTCAAGGAGCTCACTGGAATTGTATTTAAAGAAACCTTCACACGAAATTTGGACCAGAAGGGAAAATGGCTCATGAACTACCTCAATACTGTTGCTGTGAACAAGAACAAGAAGTTGCAACGGGCTGTAACAAAGTTAAAAGTGATGAGGGGAGAGCTGAGTGGCTGCTCTGAAGATGTGAATGAGATGGTGCTGCTTCTGCTGTCCTACTTTGATGATAAGATGCCATGTTTTGTTATGTGGAGGGCACATCCCCGGCAGAGGAAGTGGAGATGGACCAAGTTCGCTTGACTCCCACCATTGTTGTGTGTGGTAAGTTAAATTGTTTTCTTCCTAGGTCATTCCTTCTCTCTTTTGTATTTCTCAGTTTTTTTCTTAGTTGTTCTTCTTGCAAAAACAGCATGGGGTTTGGCAGTTTTGCGTACATTATTGTATTGTACATAATGGCAAATCATTACCCACAAAGATGCCTTCCCTCTGCCTCATATCGAAGACTCTTTGACAAACCTGACCAAAGCATAGTGGTATTCTTGGTACGATATGAATGTGCTCTGCAGAAATCTTTCACATCATTTGGACCATCTGGAGTGTTCCAGGTCCTGAGGCGCTATGCCTTCAAACTCCACCCAGAGAAGTACCAATTTTTTTTACGAAACAGATGACGCTTGTGGAACTGTGGTTGGCAGTTTGGCAGCCTTGTTGGCAGTAAAAACGCCAACCCCAACCCCTCCACCTCCTGTTGTGAAAGTCAGCTAATAAGCATCTAATGTCATTAATGTCATGTTTGCAACACATGTCAACTTGGATTTATTTGTGGTTTACAGAAATGCTACCTGCTAACATTATATCCTGGGCTTTGCATGTCTTTGTTTTATGGGGCGTAACAGCTGTTTCATACGGCACAGCTAAACCCCTTTATGATCTCTAGCAGGCACCAGTCCCAGCCAAGGGCAGCATTAGCCATCTATTCAGTGAACTTAACAGTTTTTAAGGTGAAATATAAAGGTAAAATCAAAAGTACCATAGTCGAAAACTGCCAATTATTCCCTCGATGCTAGGTGAGCCAACAAACTTACTTGATATTTCAATACTTCAAAGAATGCTAGTTACGACAGAACTGTCTTTAAAGTTAGCATGGAAAGCTCTGTTGACGCCTGCAATTTGGCTGCTCTGAAGTTCTTCACTTCTACCAAGGCCACAACTATGAGTAAACATTGACTTTGTATATCAAATCCCTTGGTGTAGAAAGAGCTGTACCATTCCCTATCAGCCAATGTGAAATGGTACCTGTGAGTCGTTGCTGCCAAGTGACTCTTGCATTCCTAAATCTGAGTGTTCATTTCTTTCATGTAAATCATATATAATTTAGTCCCACTGAATTTTGAAGAAAAGATGTCCGATTGTACCCTTGCTGTTGTTTCAGTGCACATATGAGGGCCAGTAATAGCCAATTTTTAAAAATTGCAGCTATTTTGTCCTTATCATAGCCTCCCTGCACACAGGTGTCCTTCTATGTCCAACTCCTGCATCTGGCCCTGCCCTGTAATATTGGCTCCCCCTTTGAAACATGGATTTGATGTTCTTGTTGATGGTGTATTTTTAAGAGACTCTTGGCATGGACTTACATGACATTGACATCCATTGATTTTAATAAATTCATTTTTGCAAAGAGTAAAATCTCTGTGCTGTTTTGTACAAATTTCTCTATTTTTGGACAGAAAAGAAAAAAAACCAGAAAACATATTAATGGAGAGATTGCTCCTGCCATTTTGCTGTTCTCAGAGGAAAAATTAAACCATTATCTTTTCATGCAAAGATAATGGTGCAAGTTTATACTAGCACAATACATAATAGTGGAAATTGAAATAGTGAAAAGTGCTTTGAAATCTTGACATTGACAGCATTGTGTGGAAACGCATTTAACTCAAAAACTGGTAGTATAATTTTGAAGAAATTAAGGGAATTAAGGAACAAGACGCAAATTGGCTGTTACATGGACAACATTTTGATCCATCCATCTCTAAATAGATATCGATGCAGTCATTTCAAGATAATGGTCAACTATTTGAATACGAGTTGAACATAGGTGGGCACCGAGGGTGCACACCAGGTTGAACGGGTTTGCCCCTGTACAGAGGTTAAGGCCTCAGCAGCAGCCCGTATTCGATTCCAGCCCGTGGCCCTTTGCTGGGGTCCCCACTACATAAATGTTATTATGCTCTAACAGAATATACTGTATATTACAGGAAGATATTGCAGGTCTTTCTAACATCAGCACACTGCCGATAGTCCATACTTCCTAAAAAAAACATTTGGATACACTCCGGGGATGCCAAAAAAAGGACTGGACAGGGAGTATGGACATCAGTTGTGCCTTTCAAAAGGTTGGCTACAGTCTGATCATATCCCTATTGGAAGCTTTCAAATCCAGTCCTGAACTGCCATGTCTTTGTTCAGACTTACTGTAAAGTAAATAATCATTGATAAATAGCAATTCTTCTCTGGAGATTGCTTTTCAATAATGTGCAACAGAAGTGGCCACAGATAACAAAAAACCTGCAAACCTACCAACAGATAAGACATTCTTAAACATTCAAAACTGAAATAAACTTACTTACAGAGGACATATGGACTTTACTTGTCAAAAGCAGTTTGCATAACTTGCAATCTCATCTAAATGGGAAATAGCCATTACTCATTTTATTGGTTACACTTGTACTTATACGACTTCAAAACTATAAATGCCTGGTGACTTTTTTGGTAATACGAGCATTTTAAGACAGAACAGACAGTGGAGGAGACAGGGCAGCCGAGCAGAGATCTGAGGTCGAAGCACCTGCAGACGACCCGGGGACTGCAGCAGCAGGAGGAGCCGTTTGGCCTTTGCCAGGGCCATATGCCTCGATGAGCGCTCGTGCGACTGCAGCGCCTTGATCCCCTTAAATAAATCTTTTTCTTATTCTTAAATAAGTTTTCTGTGCCACTTGGACATTCCCTAGGCATTTTCATGGATTAAAGCAAAAAAAAACACTTTTGACTGAAATGTTTTTTTCGAGCTGTAGCCAAGTCATATTTCCAATTTGTAATTTGTGAAACATGTTACAGGGCACTTTAAACATGTTTTTTGTCTTTTCAATGTAATTTTCAAACTATGCCTTTTTTTTGCCAAGCTTCTTAGTGATCATCATTATAAAGTTTCAGGGCGTTCCTGTAACCATGGTAACTCACGGTGCCAGAGTGGAGGCAGAGACGCTGAATGAAGCCGTTTACACAGATACACTCCAGACAAAGTCCAGACTGTAGTGGTTATTTCACACATGTAGCACACAACAGGAGACTCTCCATGTCAGACGAGTTCTCACGTGTTGACTAAACTCAAAAACTAATTGATAACGTAGCAGCGCGTCGAGTCCTTGCTAGCTAAGCAGCTAAACTTTAGCGCCGCCCTGTGTGGGTCACTACACTGTCATTGGTCAGGTGCGCACGCGCTGTTAAGGATCCCATTGGCTGTAGAGTGTGACAATCTGTCAATAAAAATCAGCCAACCCTTGTTCTCCTCCGATCTACATTGATCTCATAAATCGCCTCTGTAAAGTTTGAATGACGGAAATCTGTCGTAGCGACGGAGAACTTTAATCCATGCATTTTTCACAGATATTTCAAAGTAATTTCAAATTTAAGTCTTTTAAGACCATCCTGACGAAATTCAATGCCTTTTTAAGGTATTATTTCGAGATTACTGAATTTAAGACTTTTTAAGACCTCGCGGGAACCCTGATAG
>OMLP01022412.1:19706-30881 GCA_900302685.1 Spondyliosoma cantharus | reverse complement strand
GTATGTTGCAGATACTCTGCGTACCATGCAGAGCCACTGATCACCACACCGTTACCAGCTAGACCATGGCAAAGATTGGCTGCAGATATCTTCCAATGGGAGAAAGGCCACTACCTAGTTGTGATTGACTATTTTTCTAGGTACATTGAAGTAGCTAATCTGACAACACTTACGACCGCCACCACAGTGGAGAGACTGAAAGTGATTTTTGCTAGATTCGGAATCCCAGAGGTCCTAGTAACTGACAATGGACCGCAGTTTGCCTCATCTGACTTTTCTGAGTTTGCCAAAGAATATGACTTCCAGCATGTCACGAGCAGCCCCAGATACCCACAGAGTAACGGGGAGGCGGAGAGAGCAGTTAGGACTGTGAAGCAGATCCTGAACAAGAACCAAGATCATCAGAGAGGTCTCCTAGCCTACCGAACAACTCCTCTGGCTCATGGAGTCTCACCAGCGGAACTCCTGATGGGCAGGAAGTTGAGGTCTACAGTTCCAGCCCCTCCGCGCTCTCTCAAGCCAAAGTGGCCAGACCTTCAAGAGTTCAAAAGGAAAGATGCAAGGCTGAAAGAGAACCAGAGGAAAGTGCATGGAGTAAGACACAGAGCAAAGGAGCTGCCGACACTTCAAACAGGCCAGAGAGTGTGGATCAGGACAGCCAAGACTACTGGGACAGTCCAAGAACCATCATCAACTCCCAGATCATATCAGGTGGAGACAGAGCTGGGTACACTCAGAAGAAACCGCGCTCAGCTGATAGCTCTTCCAAAACCTCTCCAGGCTGAGGCAGATCAGCCGGACTCTAATGTGACTGTGACCAGATCTGGGAGAGTCTCCCGTCCACCTGAAAGACTGGACTGTTAACACACACACGCCATTCTAGCTTAGAAGGCTTGCTGTGAACAAAGGGCAGAATAAACCCCTTCAGCAGTGCCAGAAGGTTCAGGCAGTCTGCCCTGTCCTTCAGTTCAGAAAAAGAAAAAGAAAAGGTTATGTTAGTCTTTTTCATGTGTTATGTAAATGCACCAGAAAAAGGAAAATGGTTTGTTCTGTGGCCATATTGATTATCTTAATGATGTGTTAACTCAAGTAAGGTTAATGACTAAAAGGGGAGGATGTAGTGGAACGCCAGGCCACTAGAAGGCGCTGTACCATTGAATATGAATGGAAGCTGGGGGGGAGATGTTTAATAAAGTAAGAACGCTTATCCTGCATGGCTGGTGTCCGCTTCATGTCTTGATTAATATCTAAAGATTACCTAACAAACAAACAATGTAGCTAATGGCTAACAGCTAGCAAAAGCTGTGCTCATCTCCAACACAGTCTCCAAATTCTTGGACACTGTTCGCATCGTCTCTGTCTCCAGTCTGCACATGTTTCCAGACTTTTTACTGTGACAACCAAGCTCCCTCGTAATATTATTAACATTAAACTCGCTTCAAACACCATTGCATAGCAGACCGAAGCGGAGCTAACTAGTTAGCCAGTTTCCAGTTGACTTCACCATACTTGTAGGCAACTGTAAATACATTCAAACCGAGGCGACACTTACTCTGTGGTCGGGTGCAATTGCTGGGTCCAGTATGGTTAGTACTGATCCTTTTACGTTGGTCAGTGTCAAGGCAAAGCCAGCTTTGTACTGACCCTCGTTACTGAAGCAGTCCGATGTGAAGTGGTTAGCACACACACACAAACTTACAGGAACTGTAGCCGGCACGTTGTTGTTAAAACGCAACCACTGTCTCTTCTGTTTTTCTGTAGCTGGGACAGAATATAGGCACTTATGTTGATTTTTACAACCAACAACAGAGCAATTTGCGTGTCTAACTCTGAGCGACGACATTGCTCAACACTGCTATCTCACCGCTGGACACACCAAACTTCACCTCGGGGATGAACGCCCCCTCTCGGATGTCTCCTATCACCGCGCAGAGGAGGTGGGCCTATGAAAATGACTCCCTTTGTTACATAACAACAGGAGCTGAATCTGAACAGCATGTAGGAGCGCCATTTTACCAGTGGGTGGGCTGCAGAGACCATGCAGGAATCACTTGTTTTCCTCATTCTGGGAGTTGGCAGGCTGAGGGAGGACCAGTTTATATATGTAGAGACCAGAGAAAACATATTTATCATAATATGGGACCTTTAAATGATAATACAATTTTATATGACAAACATCTGAATCGGGCTGTTCTGCATAATGAGTACTTTACCTACATTTTCTTGCTAATACTGATTTTAAATGTGGGGCTTTTACAATGCAGAGTATTTTGAAATTGAGGTCTTATTTATTTTATTTAGCCAAAGAATGACAAGGACTTCTTCCACTGCTTATTTTAAGCCTTTACCCTAATGAAAAGGTCTGTCATGACTCATGTCATGAGATAGCTTCTGTTGGGAATTGGCACAATATAAGTAAAACTGTCTAAAATACCCATTCGAACTATTAACAGCTTAAAATGTATGGATAATGTGGCAGCTAAACCCGTCATCCAGCTACTATAAGACAAATAACACCTGGTTGACAAACCCTTAGGCGAAGTGATTCGATGGTTATTCACAGATCCGTACTTGCAAGTGCACTCCTTTCGTCTCTCCTCAAAATTCATTGTGCATTCAGATTTAATCAGAATCTGCTGATGACAGATGGAAAGTTGTCTTTGTTCCAAATAAATGTACTTATGGAGTCATAACAAAAAATGCTTTTGTACAGTGGGGGCTCAGACATGAGGCTATATGGGCTCTGTTGCCTTCCACGGGCATAAATCTGTACAGTTTAAAAATCCCATCTTGTCTTTTCTATTCAGCCTTATAACATCTACATGTTATACTTTATCTCAACATCTGTCCCCAGTAACTGTGTTTTTGTCAGATGATTGTTCCATGCAGAGGACGTTTTCAGCTGAGCTGATTGATGCTGACATTTGGACAACTTCTTGTTCCGTCCACAAACCCCATCTATGGTAAGTTTAATATTTTTGAACCGCATCAGTCAT
This sequence comes from Spondyliosoma cantharus, assembly GCA_900302685.1. Lineage (NCBI taxonomy): Eukaryota > Metazoa > Chordata > Actinopteri > Spariformes > Sparidae > Spondyliosoma > Spondyliosoma cantharus. Next base: position 27,885 of record OMLP01022412.1, on the reverse strand, counting down.
ATCACAATCAGTCTCCTGGTTATTCTGCAGCTTTAGCTAGTTGTAGTAATCAGTTTAAATAGTGTAATCTGTTTAAAGTCAGTCAGCTCCTGCTGTCACAGGTCGTAGCCTTTTATGTTCGCTCCTCAGTCCTGCCTCTGATTTTATATGTCTTATATTTTTATACCCCAAGTTGTCTTCATGTAGCTTCAGGACAACCTTGGGACGATTTGCAACCATGTTTTTGGGAACAAAAAACAAATATTTTGGATGGGAAGCTAGGACATCTCTATTTGTGCTTTTAGGTGACCAAAACCTGTGTTTTGAGCCAAAACGGGATATTTTCTAAACCTTAACCAACTGGTTTTGTGCCTAAGCCTAACCAGATCAATAGCACTGCATTGTCATCATATCATATGTTTTCATAAACTTGCATTGCCAACATTTATTCTGCCTAGTTTCTCTAGTTTAGAGGATTTGTTCCATTAAACCTTCATACGGAACCACTGCCTGTATCAAACAAACCTCTAATAACCTGCATTTCCTCCACCCCTGTGATCTATTGGTGTTGGCGTGTGACCGCATCAGCTCTGTTGAAACCACTGTTGTATGTAAGCTCTCTGGTGACATTTGCACACTGTCTGCTGCCTTTCCTGCCCGCTTATCGGCGGCTAATCACCAGTAATGTCGAGGAGACCACGTCGCATCTGAACAGTTCATTCACTTATCCTGGTGTTGAGACACAAGCTTTCAAGTCCCCTATTCCCACGGTTGTGCTACTAGGGGACTTTCCAAAACCTGCAGACAGTTCAGGATGGGACATTCTCATCAAAAGCATGGACAATCACCCCATTTCTTTAAGCTTGATGATTCAAATTTCAATTTCGAGATTCAAATTTCGCTCATAATACAGATGCTGTGGGGGATTTTTATGTTCCTCCTGTAATATAACTGCTCCAAAATCTCTATGAATAAGCCATGATTTTGCTATTAGTCTTCATCAGCAGTTCAAGTTCATGACCCTTTGTCAAATCACTGTTTCATGGTTTACTCATTCACTCGTCTGACAGCAGAAATATTCATCAATATACCATCTGTATTGTGTGTGTGGATGCACTGACTCATAAAACAAGCAATCACTGACCACGCCTCAGAAGGAGGATTTTGTGTGTGTGAGTTTTGAGTTTTTCCATAGAAGAGCTCCTATCGGGCCCTTCACCAGTCTGCTGCCTCCTTTACCTCAACCTTTACCTCAACATGGAGCAGAGGCAACATGTCCTTATTTTGTCTTATTTTTCTTTAAAAAAAAAACAACCCCTCAAAGCGTCCAAGTACAGATTTAGATACGATTATTATGGTATTGGCTAAAGCTTTGAAGCATTCGGGTCATCCATATTATGTAGTAGACGTGTTCATGAATCCTCAACTTCACCTAAAAAAGAAAATTCAGACACTATCTACTCATCCCCATGCTGATCGGGTGAAGTTTCATAATCCACAAAACATTTCAGAAGCTTTGCAGCAAAACAGCGCTGCAGCATTCAGGGGAGTTGTTTTTTTTTTAAATAGAACAAAACAACTGAAAAAAGAAACCCCTTATAATGCAGCTTGTCTGGTGAAGTACAAGTATCTCGAATCCCCGAATTGATTTGAAATGACAATATTTGGTGTCTCACTTGGTAGCTCAGTTGGTAGACAGCGCATCCCATGTATAGAGGCCCTGCCCTTGGTGCAGTGGCCCAGGGCTCGAGTCCGACCAGTGGCCCTTTGCTGCATGTGATCCCCCCTCTCTCTCATCCCATCTATTTCCTGCAATCTCCCAAGCTGTCCTATCAAATAAAGCCATGGAAGGCCAAAAAAACACTTTAAAAAAATAGAAAAGAAAATATTTACACTCTCAGCGCACCGTTGAGCTTGTCCACCCACTAACGTTTTTAACTTTGCAACTACACTGAACGACTGAGTGCTTTTTTTTTGCGGTGACCCTTGTTGTTTTGAGAGTGTTTTTTTGGAGGGTTTAATAAAAGAGAATGCTACTAATAAATACGGTATGATTTAGCAAAATTCAAAGAAAATTACAGACTTAGTTAACTATAATGTGCACTTGCGCTGTTCTAAAGACGGGCGACGGACTTTCCTTTTGTTATTTGACCCGTATGATAAAGCTAAACAGCAGGGTGTGGGAGGAAATGGACGGGACTTCACTGACACCAAACCCACATCTGACACCTGATAAGGAGCTTGAGTGCGGCATGGACACCAACAGGCATGGAGCCAAAGATACTCCGCGGCGGCACATTCGTGATGAGGGCTGAGAGTGCTGAGAGGTGAGAGGCATGTGTGGAAAGGGGAAAGGCTGATGTCTTCACATTAGGCCTATCAGAGGTTTTGTGTGTGTGTCAAGCATCTGTGAGAGAGTGTGTGTTGTCTTTCTCAAGCCATTTTGCTTGTTTTTTTTTTAAATATTTGAAGTAGTGATCATTCTCATCTCAATCAAGCTTTCATATAGAGAAAATCTAGTTCATGTAAACATAGATACAAGTGAGGTCCCTTCGTGCTGAGATCACAGTTGTATCCTCAATAAATCCTCTGCTGCTGATGGTTTTATAGTGTTACCAATACTCCTTCCTTCAGTGGCTGTTTTGACCCTTGCTTATTGATTTTCTCCACAGAAGGAGTCAATGCAGAGATGAGCACTCCTGCTGCAGCAAAGAGGGTCAGTAAGTTTACAGCCAGCGGAGGGAGGGAAGGATTTCTACTACGCACACACACAGAGGAGAAAAATAAAGAGAGGAGGAGGCAAGGAGGAAGGTTTCTCTCTCGTGGGGAGCTTGTTTATTTTTAAACAGTGGCCTGGGATAACATTTTAGAATATGATAATATCTGTGAAGAAATGAAAACGGAATGACTGATGCGGCACTGAAGCTGTATGAGTTCCTGTTGTTATCTCTTCAGCATGATCGTAAAAATGTAGAGGAAGAGGCTTCGCGGCTGTTGGATTCTCTCACACAGGTGGTAAAGTTGATCTACGAATTACTTCCTGGTATATAAAGGGAAATGACTGTTTAAACTAAAGGAAGAGAAGAAGTAACCCTTAACATAGCCTGCGGCATTGTAGCCTGTGAAAGTACCCTTCCATCAACAGAAAACACAATGATTGACGACACAAACAAAACTAGATCTTATTAAAGAAATAGCAATGGATGGAAAGAGGCTGATGAAGGCGTAATAGTCAAAACTTTTGGTTCAATGCACAGTATATGATTTCTGCCCCCCTCAATCAAAACAATGAAAACAAAAGACGCAGTTTGATGATGTTGTGATGTAGCGTTGTTGTCTTCACTGTTGAAAAAACACCATTGCATATTAAAGTCTATCTGACTAAACTGAGGCAGAAATGTTCGCAGACGAGGTAATGCACACATTTTCTTTTAATAAATGTTACATTTATGCTGTTTTTAAATGACATAAACCGGCCTGGCTCTGCTCGGTTTGACTCGGCGCAGCAGGGATTTGCACTTCCACCAGGACTTGTCTACCTGCTTGAAGATGCGCCTTGAGCCAATGACACACTCATCTCATTGCTGTACTATCGAAGAATCACCACAAACAAAGTGGCTCCTAATTCAGTTCCAAAAACATTTAACACTCCTGTAACTTTTTCACAATCAAAGCCTCCTGTTATTAAGTCAGTTCAAAGCTTTTATTATGAAGCAGCATTACAGGAAATGTTGGGTTTAAGCAGCACTAACACATAGCGGATGCTTGAAAGAAGAAACAGGATGAGATTCAGTTAGAAGCTACAGAAGAGAGCAGAGCACACTGACGTCTAAAAACATAATTCTCTCAGGTTTCCTATGCAGACACAAGTTGAGTATCGATTTGAAACACACATACAGTTATTACAGGGGGGATAGATGCTTTTTACAGGTTGGCTGCAGTCGTGAGACGTCACCACAGCCCGCTTGAAGGCGGGGCGGGCCCATTCCAAATCAGCACGGCTCGATTTTGACTCTGTGCGACCAAAAGTGGTGATGTAAACATGCCATTAGTCATGTTTGCCAACTTTATGTCGTACCCTCTGACAAACAAGCAGGTGCAAGAAAGTTCTAGTTGTTTTAAGACATTGTAATATGGAAATGTTACATACTATATCTTTAAACCAGGCACAAATAATAATTTGTATGCCTCCATTGAACCTATTCGAAAACTTTTGGTCAGCACGGATCATTTACACACCAAAACATGTAAATCTATGGCTCAGGTTTAAAAGTACTGGGCCATCCAGGCCAACCTGAGGCTCAAAAACACATATGCTCGGATGGTTAAGATAGGCATCAGTGCCTGACATCGAGAAACTCTGCGGGGAGGGGAGGATATGAAGCCTGAGAGGATTCCTTTGAGTGTTATCCACTTAATGCTACTTTATACTTCTTCTCCACTACATTTTAAAGGCAAATGTGCTTTTACTCCACCACATCTATTTGACTGCTGAGCTATCAGCAGTGTAAAAAGTAGCTGAAATTAGCTCCACCTTTACCAGATGAAACAAAAGTGAGGTTTGCACATTACTACTTCCTAATCCAGTAATATAATATATGTATTTTTCTAGTTATAAAACAGGATATTTACTTGTAACTTGAGTATTTTGTACGCCATTAACTGAGGTAAGAGCTCTGAATACCTCTTTCATCACTGATATCCACAAGTCAAAGTGTGATATATATTAGAGAACATTTCTGACAAGATATTTGCCTTGTCTATCAAGGTATGTACTTTTTCAGCATTTGTACGTGCGCACCATCCACTGTAGAGCACGATCCTGCCTTGAATGTCCACCGCAAGGCAGATGAAGGCAGGCGGGTCAGCACTTCTGCTGCTGCTAATCATCAGACTGCTGTGTAGACAGAACACTAATGTGAGGATAGAGAGCACTGTCAACGTACAGCCATGGGACTGATGGAAGTGTGTGTGCGTGTGTATGTGTATGTGTATGTGTGTGTTTGTGTGTGCGTGTGTGTGTGTTAGGAAGCATGTTATTTTTAATTCATGTTACTGTACGCACACTTGACGACACATGGTTCTGCTGACCTCTACTGTCGGAAAATGGTCCATACAACTCTCCTCGACAGTTGTATCAAGATCATCAATAAAGACGGAGCTGCACTTTATTTTTGGCTTTTTGGCTCAACAGCTGCTTCTCTCTTTAGAATTATTGACTCAAGGGAAGAAAACTCAAAGAGAAATGGAGTAACTTAGTTAAACTGCTCTTAGTTCCACAGTCCTTTTGAATACTTTATGTTTGTTTGTTATCAGTGTAACTAAGAAAATGTTCTCAAGTATTCCTCTTCATGCTGCTTTATACCTCAGCTCCACTAGAGAGACATTTTCTACTTTTTTTTCTACTACATTTACTTCTCACAATATTGAGTAACAGAGTATTGTGCTATTGCTGTTTACAAGTTTATGCAATAGTACTGAAAGTAATCCAGTAATACTCTCAGTGATGTGTAACTAAGTAGATTTACTCAAGTATATTTGAGGTACTTTTATTTTTCTTGAGAATTTGCATTTTCTGCTACTTTATTCTTCAACTCCACTACATTTTGGAAGCAAGTATTGTTCTTTTTATTTTACACATTTGTTTTTGATAACTTTTGTTACTGGTTGATTTGGAGATTACATGCTGCATCAGAGCCGTAGTAATGCATTTTGAAATCAATTAAAACATTTTAGATCCTGATAATCAGACAAAAGCTGAACATGGGATCTGATATTTGGCTGGTAAATGTAAGTATAGCTTACTTTTACTTGTACTTTTGACAAAGAAGCACATTTAAGTACATTTTAATATCAGTTACTTTTACTCAAGTACAATTCTTTTCAGTAACTTTCACTTTAACTGAAGTAATATTTTAACTCAGTATCTTTACTTTTACTCAAGTCTGACCTTATAGTACCTTTTACAATGCCAAACATATCATTATATGATATCTACTCACAATATCTCTGTACTTAAGTAGGATTTTGAATGCAGGACATTTACTTCTAATGTGATAGTTTCTTTAAAATAATATGACAACAACAGAATTATACCAAAGAAATGAAAAATCCAAATAACATCATACTGCATGTTTACATCTATTTGTGTTTTGTGTGTGTGTGTATGCATGCGTGTGTATGTGTATGCGTGTGTGTGTGTGTGTGTGTGTGTGTGTGTGTGTGTGAATAGTTGCTTAATCATTACCAGTGTACCCATGCAAAAGCACAACAAACTGCCTAATTAATGGAGCGTCCAACATTCCTGGCTTTATCCCGGGACAAAAAAGAAGCCTTTTTTGTGGCTTAGCAATAAATCAGTGGCTGCAGTCACTCAGTGACACTTCAACACAATGTGACAGAGACAGAGATGTTTCTGTAGTGGCCACAGCCACACTGGCGACTCAACAATCACACATTTCTGACCCTGTCCTTGCTGCTTTTTGGTTATTGTTGCACTAACCATGAAATCGAATGTGAAGAGAGGTTAACTGTTAACCAGCAGCTAAGTTAGCCAGTCAGTAAACAGCTGGTGAGCACAACAGTTCCAAATACATGGAACAATCATGGGAATAGATTCACCAGAGTCTGTTCAGGAAAATGCTTTTTTTCTTTACTTTAAGAGATAAATTAGATCAAAGTAGGCATCAAAAGACCCTCTGAATTATGTGAATCTTACATCCTGAACAGAATAAGAATTTAATTAGGTTTCACTTAACTTGTGCACCTGCAGTTTAAGCCTCAGAGGGCTTTGAAGCACACTTGGGCACACACATGCACACACAGCAGGTTGGATATTTGTACAGGTTGTAATCAGAACATGCAGGTGGTAAACGCAGCAAATCAAATGGATCAGAGCAGGAGATTTATGTACCAGCTGGTCAAGTGCTGAAAGTGTGATCAAGGACAGAAATCCGCAGGATGTTTTTCAGTGGATCTGAAACAGTAAAATGATGATGAGTGGCTGCCCTGGTGAACCTAACTTTTTCATTTAGCACATAATCTAAGTGCACCTAATGATATATTTAATTATGTAAATGATTGTAAACAGGAATAAAGGGGAAAATACACATTTTTCTTCATTTAAATCACAGCACATGCCACAAGAAATTGCGATCATGTCAATTGTTCAACAAAAAACAACAACAAAAGAAAACCTGTTAAATTTCAGGTGCATCAGTGCGACCTATGAAAATGTTTAGTCACAGTTGACAGATAAGTCACACCCTGCAGCCCTGTTTCATATTATTGTAACCTAGATCTCTTTTAGTTTTCACTATTTTCTTTTCTTTTTTCTAGAGTAAAAAATGATTAATCTTCTATTTGAGGAAATAATCATAATGATATCAGCAGATTCATTGATAAAAACTTGCTAGTTGACTGATCTACATGAGTCGTTTCAGTTACTTCACAAGGAAAATTTTTAAACGTGCTCTTCGAGCTTCTGACGTGTGAGCACTGCTTGCTTTTCTTCATTTTGAAGTCAAGTCATTTTCTTTTTGTATCAAAATCAGTAGTTTTAAAGACATTTAGATGATTATTAAATTCAACAAAAAAGACAAATATCAATTTATTGTTTGGAGATAAAATAAACATAATTTGTGGTCACCATTTTTCTCTAAAACTGCGCAAATAACAAAAAGAACATAAACAAAAATAACAAAATAAAACACTTTTGCATGCATCAATAAAACGTATTTTATAGCATGTTTCATACCTACAATGTGGCTGACAGTATGCTAATTAGTAATAGTAATTGAGTTAGTGATTGCTTACAAAAAATTATTTATGCAGAAACAGGTAACTGCTAAGAGCCAGAGAACCAAACTAATCAGAAAAGAGACTGCTGGTCCATGTCATTAGAATGAAATTGATTGATTTTCAATTGTGACTGAAACAGAATATGTCAGAATAAGTGATAAAATGATCTCTATGTGAGAGGATTGTGGGGGAGAGGAGTGAGTGTGTGACAGAGAGCAGTCATTTCCATCAGCCTCATTAGTTAATTATATTGTCAGGGATCCCATTAGTGTTTTTACAGTTCACTGAACTCCTCCCTTTGTATTAGCATCTAGTGTGTGTGTGTGTGTGTGTGTGTTTGTGTGTGTGTGTGTGTGTGTGTGTGTGTGTGTGTGTGTGTGTGTGAGTGTGTGTGTGTGTG
>OMLP01022412.1:0-19686 GCA_900302685.1 Spondyliosoma cantharus | reverse complement strand
CTCAATACAACAACATGAGGATTGAGTTCAAGTCAGACAACACCGTGTCCAAAAAAGGATTCAAAGCTCACTTCTTCTCAGGTAAGGCACGTGTGTTACATCTGTGTGTGTGTGTGTGTGTGTGTGTGTGTGTGTGTGTGTGTGTGTGTGTGTGTGTGTGTGTGTGAGTGTGAGTGTGTGTGTGTGTGAGTGCCTTGTAAGACAATATAGATGTCTGCTCACCACAAGGTTGCACAGAAGCAGAAAAATTAAATATGTATATATATAATTTTTAATAGTACAACCAATTTCTAAGTCCTCAGACAGTAGTTATAATAATTGATTTGTTGTCCCTTAAATTGTGTTCTTAATGAACAGGAAATCAACCACGAGTGTACGATTGTCATCTTCAAAAAGGCATTACCAAACTGGGTATTAGCAAATTGCACAGTCAGGAGGTGACTGAATAGTTTATTATTTTATCATAACCATTGAAGCATCAGTTTTCTAGTGGCCAATTGAGATAAATGAAGTGTACAGGGATGCACTGTGAAGTGTACTGTTAACAACCACATTAAGCGCTAGTGGCTGTGTCAAAGCTTGAAAAGGCTCAACACTGATAGAAATATCATATACCAGTAGTTTAAATACTGCAGAAGAATCTCATCCACTTCGACAAACATGTGTTTTGTTGTTTTAAGCCTTCTAAAGCCTGTACAGACCTATTTAAACTGTATGAAGTCTCAAAATATTCCGAGTCAACCGGAGCAGTTTTCACCCCATCGTCAAGGGTGTATTGTAATAGTTAATGTGTAAAATAGTGGCTGTATAATGTTGAGATGATATATTTGGAAACTTGACTGCACATCACATCATTGTATTTTAGCAAATCAACCACTAGGGTGCACTGTCACGCTACGTGAATACATTCAGGTCCCATTCGAGTAGTTTCAAACTTATATGGGATCGTACTTCATGGGGCATCAGCAAGTAAAACCCCAAATTTAAAGTAACTGCTCCTTTGTTACAGTTAAAGGGCAACTCCACCAATTGTAGACATTCAAGTGTGTTTACAGGTCTTGGGGAGTACTACTGTAGTTTGTAGTACAAAGCCTTTGGTGGCTCCAGAGGAAGCTGCATATCATCTAATCCAGTGATGTTCCTCAGTGGCTAAATTACATTGTGGGTAATCTAGAAAAAGGACGATTTGCCTGGTTCTGCTGTCTGGAATTTGATTAAAAAAATGTCCATGATGAATCCAGCAGTGTTGGACCAGTGGGCTGCTTTTCAAAACCTGCAGCTTCCTCTAGAGCCACAAAAAAGCTTAATACTACTATTATCCCATATGCAGTTGTACTCTCCAAGTACTGTAAACACACTTTAATGTGTAAAATTACTTTTAAGTTTGACTTTCTCATTACCTTTGTGTTGGGGCCACGTCTCCACCAGAAATCAATAAAGTTGTTCCTCTCTGCTTCGCCAATATTTGTAACTGAGGTTGATAAGATTTGAGCACCTTTTTAAATTGTAAACTAAAATACATGGCAGGCACTTAAGTCCTACACAGAATTAGTCTTATTGTTCTATCTGCATTAAAACTGTAGTTTAAATTTTTGTCTTTTATTCTTTTTTGCTTGCTGCAGCTGAACACACGGCTGAACTTCCTGACAGCTGAAAGTGTGACTGTGAGACACTGTTCTCCCTAAAGAGCCGGATATTTTCCTCAGGTGCTGGTGGAAACCATAACCAGAGCTAAAACTGGACTGGACTGTCGCGAATAATCCGACCGAGTCCTTCACAAAGAAATCCACAGTCCGGCAGCAAGGGTGATGATACTGTAGGCCAGGATTGTGTTTCCAGCTTGTTTCTGCTGCCAAGTGGCCAGGGAGATGTCAAGAAGGAAATGAGGGAACTTTTCAAATCACATTTTTGCTTTCTTTTCTTGTCTGGTCTTTTGACATGAACATTTATTTGCAACAGGTAGAGGGTTCAGTGTCTCATCCCATTTGAGCCAATATTGAGACAAAATGAAGACTGGGCACAAAGATGAGATTTGTCTCCAAAGATCATTAGATTGGTTTCATATTTGTGGCTGAATTTATACCAGTGGGTGTTTTTTGTCCTGAGCTGAGGAGAGTTTGTGACAGTCCAGTCGGTCTGGCAATAAATTATCTAAGATCAGTCTGCAGTCTGTTGTTCATTGTTGAACCTTCACCAATGACTTCCATGCATGCTATGTGTCATCTGGACATGAAAACGTTTATAAAGTCTACGTCGGAAGCTGCTGACCTTTCTCGTGTTAACCACAGTATAAAAACGAGACATAACCAAGGCCTATAAATCAGTCTGGGAGCAACAACTAACGAAACAAGATAAAATCACATAAACTTGTCCTGAGTCTCACTCCCACTCTTTAGTCAGAATTGGATGATTCATTTGCAAAATAAAAGTCGACCAAGCCATTAAATGGCTTTTAACTTTGCTCAGAAGAAATACAATCACTGTATTTTGTGGATTCTCCGGAAGGCTTCTGTGATTGTGGAAAATATTCTCTGATTCAGCTGAACCCACGTTGAACCAAGCAGACATTGTGGACGTTAAGGAACTTTTTCAACTTTTGATGAGCTATGAAAAACAGCCATATTTTCAGCTTTGTGTCAATAAATTGTTCAGATGATTCAATGACTTTGTAAATGGTATGTATCCTTTGCCAGATGGCAACTGGGTGAACAGACTGGCTGAGGTGGTGTTGTCTTTCAGTATCACCTCATTGATGTCACTGATGCTCTGTAGATGGTACCACTGATGTTCTGGGTGGTTTTAATCACTCGAGCCTTCCTGTCTGGGGCGATGCCAGTTTGTGCTGTTTCCAGTCAGAGTGTGTTCTATTGCTTCTCTGTAAAAGTTAACCAGAATCTTGCTCCAGAATTCAGTTATTCTGACGTACTATCACTGGGTTGAAATCCCTTGTTAAATAATTAAAGTAAAGTAATACAATTGAAACGATTTTTTAAGGTAGAATACAATTAATGATGACAGAAGCTGCTCTGTAGTCTGGTGGTACGGCGACAGATGTATGTATGTATGTATTGCCAGAAAGCAGCAGAACAACTGGCTTATATGTTAACTTGTAACTTTATGTTGGTCTTGCTATCGGCCTATTACTTGGTGTTGGCTAATTATGATAAAGAATTAGCTTACACGTTCCATGGAGCTGCTTTGATGAGTAACATGTTAATTCTTGAAGACGTTGAAGACTGAGAACCGTCATTAATATTTTTAAGTGACATGGTTTCAACTCCAGCGCTCTAAAACGCTGAAGCTTTTGTTTGAAAGGAAATGAAGGAGATGGTCAGATGTGGCTCCACTGAAGGGGAGGGGGGACTAGATTTTATTCTTCAACCATATTTTGAACAAACAAGGAAAAATGCACTCAAAATGAACAGAAAAGAACATTTCATTCTGCTCGTTGAATGTCAAACAGGAATTAACCCAAGCTATACTCAACCCGCGGGATAAAAAAAGGCCTAAAAAACATCTTTCTGAATTCAAGGTTGAATAACTGGTGTGTTTTTTTTATATCCCAGATGGTTTTAATTGCTTTTCAGAAGGACTGCAGTACTCCCACATCACAGTGTGTACCGAGAGAGAATGCCAGGCACGGCGCTCTCCAGCAATAAATAACCTCTTAGTCTGTTACAGGAAACCAGCAACAGAAAATCCAAGGGACTGACACACACACACACACACACACACACCTTTATTAAACAAATACACACCTACATTGTCACACACACACACACACACACACACACACACACTCTTCAACCTTTTTTCTTCTCAGCCTGTCACTTTTCCTCCTGTTAAACCTTTTCCGTAATATTCTTCTTCTATATCTCCACATCACTGTCACAGAATATTCTCTGCTGTAGTTTTGGGGAAATTGTTTAGTCTTTTGCAATTCTTTTTTATTGAGAAGATAGATTGAACATTTCACCGACTACAAATAGTCTTGCGGTTAGACTTAACATTGGACTTCTGCAGTAAATAAATAATATTACTTTTTCAAGTCAATTTGTGCCAAATAACTTTGTCAGTCTTTTACAATCCGAACAAAGGGATGTATTGTAACAAAATTGTGCATCATTATATGTCTGTCTGAACGCTCTGTTTTAGTTCCTGTCTCTTTAAGCCCCCCCCGTGAATACCCAGTCTCCTGTGATGTCAGCTCACACATGTCTGAGCCAGCACCACTAAAAGCAACAGAGCAATTAATTCTGAATGTTTGGCAAGTGTGTCACATGGTTACTGCTTGTGATGTCACAAAGTCACGGAATTAAAAGCAAGACTGCTGACAAGGCGTTACAGGAGCAGTGTTTTCTGTAGGAGAGAGGAGCTTTTTACCTTTCAAGACCTCTTAAATGTCAGGAACATATATAAAACACTGAAGGAAAGGGGGAAAAAGCACAATAGATCTCCTTTAAATTTGGTACTTTAGGTTCATATCGATTTGGTTTCACGTAAAGCACTTTTAATAGCCGTGTTGTTGAAAGGTGCCCCCACTATCTTCTTTTCTGGATGCCATTTGGTGTAAACTGAATTCTAGAATTACTTCTAGTGTATGATGGTTGAGTTGCTCCATTGTACTTCTTTGAATACAAAAACACCTCTTGTACCTGTGATGTTCTTTCTCCTCTTCCTTTTGGCCATATCTGAACCATGGGGCGAGAAACAGCCAGGAAGAAGCTATTATTGTGGACCTTTTTTTTTTATTTTCCACAGGTTTTGACATAGGAACTTGTCAAAACCCTAATGGAAGGTGGAATCTTTTTTCATGTCGTAGGATAAATTTTAGAGTTTTTCTTTTGGTTAAGGTTTAGGGTTAGTAACCATTACCCATTTGTAAGTGTAGTTGGATCTTAGATTGAGACAAAAACATGTCTACAAACCTTCATATATCAGTGGCTGGTTGAGAAGTAGGCTGAGATTTTTTTCTTTATCTGTGTTGTTATGAATGTTGAGAATATTATTTTAGTTACAGCATGTTGTTAGTCATTAGCACAGCTCCACTCTTTGTATCATTGGAATGTCTGCTGCGGTACATATGCAAATTCTTGAAAAGCTTTTAAAGCATTTAATTGTTTTTGAATTTATTAAAAGGTCAGTGAAAATAACAGCATGTTAATGATTATTTGTGTGCACACTGGACAAAAAAACTGGAAAGTTCAGCAAATGTTGTGTTGTTCTTGACCTTCGCAGTAGTTTAGTCTGTTTAGCAGCCCAGTCACCAGGATATAACACTAGTAGTTAACGTGACAATCTCTCTATATTGTGCAAAATATGCGCTTGCCAATCATCTGATTCCCTACTGAAATTTGCCTCCTGACTACACATCATAATGCAGCAAATATTACTTGTTGAATATAAATAAGTTTAGGAATGTATACAAATCTTGAAATGAAAGTGTTGACAAGGATGTTTTAAGGATGAAAAACTAGACACAGGAACTGTCAGATGGGCCCTGGAGATCAAGGCTGCATGCAGGCTACTAAGAGCAGCATCCCTGTATCTCAAACCATCACTGCCCTGACTCATCACTGCCATAATTAAATTACCGCAAACAAACAGTTCCCACACTGGTCAGCGTGCGAACACCCCTCTACCCACAATGCAAAGCGGTGCCCTCAGCGTCACCTCATGTGCCAGGTTGCCACAGTAAGAGCAACAACTTCCCACTCTCACTTCTACAAAGCTGCCAGCATGTGACTCCTGCCTGGTCCCATGCCTTCAGAGGTCAACATGAACCTCTGACCTTGGCAGCACTCTTCCATCCTGGAGGTCGGGCAGTTTTGATTCCTTGTTTTGATGCTCTGCATTGGGTAAACAACCGCTGATGTGTTTGTTTATGAGCTGTTGCGGACAGATTGTTTGTAGAGATGCCTTTGCCGGGAGTTGGGGACCTGGGATATTCAGGTTAATATATCCTGAAGAGTAAAATTGGATCAGTCCTTGGATTATTGGCACCTTTACCATCTTAAATAAGGTATAATACACTTTATGTAACATCTTGGCCATAAAGCCAAGTCACCCAGCAGTAAAATGGAGGGCAGCACTTTGGGGTTATGAATTCTGAAGCTTCTGTGTTCCTCTTACTGGATCCATGTCTCCCAGGGCACAGAGGACTTCTCCTTTCTCTGTGCCAGCTGTTTCCGCACCAAAATCACTGAAAAATTGTCCCTCCATCATCATATATTAAACTCTGTTTATACTAAAATTACAGAATCATGCAAGCGTCCATGTCAGTGCACCATGCAACCAGTACCAGTTAAAGCTTGCAGGGCTTACAGTCAAAATGGCGACAAAGATACCAAAAACGGGCATTAGTGCCATTAGTGAATGATAACATGTTTGGTATGGAATTACCCTGCAGATGCTCACATTAAGCCAAAAGCATGATCTTCTCCTGACCCTAACCAAGTGGTTTTGTGCCTTAACCTAACAGACTATAAGCACAGCATAAAACAAATTTGCAACTTAAAGAAATGTAAAGTTTCAACATATCTGTGGTTTGCAGATATATACATTGCCAACATTTGTTTTGGTGATTGGGATAGTCATACTGCCTACAAGCTGACCAAAAAAAAAAACTTATTTAAGTTTCCTTGTTGTCCAGAAGGATACACAGAACAAACAAAACAAGCACGTAGTTGTCTTGTAATTGCTCCAGAGCGCTCCTCATGGTCCACAACTCTGCAGACCTTTAACTTATATGATGAATTGATTATGAAGATTGCTATTACATTTTTTATTGTAAATGAACCAATTGGAGCAAGAAACGCAGTTTGACTTCTTAAGTAAACTGAACTTTGCATCTAGAATGAGATTTTTTACTGCGAGTTTATGTCATGGCCCATTTAAATATAAAACACCTGAGCCTGTACCCAAAAAAACGTCCTCAGCTTTCGTCTAAGAGGAAAAGAATTTTAAGAGCAATGAAGGATACAGACAGACACTTTTATCTTAGCGAGGAGACTTTGCAAGGTGAGACACATCCTTTAGACAGATTGGTTGATCAAAAAAAGAATGTGCTCCTGGTGATAGTGGGCAGTGAATGGACAGTGAAATCAATAGGCCTAATCATAGAAGTCAGTCTCTATTAAGGCACGGTGTGCTAATGAGTATTTTGTGTGATAAATATATCTGTTTAATAAAATAACAACATTTTTAAAAAACATGCATTCGCCTATTGTCATACTGATACCTGTTTGTTTACATGTATTTATGTGCATTAACTTAGTCTCTATTTGATAACAAGTGACTAACTATATTTAAGTGACAGCATCACTGAGTGCTAATTAACAATTGGGAGACTGAAGTTGAACTGCAGGTGTCTGAGTGATCAATTTATTGAAGGAGAGTTAGGTCAGAAATCCCTGTTGCAATTTAAACATTGTTTTGAATGAACTGTATATACTGTAAATATATATGCACGGTCCAAGCTGTAGCGTTTCATTAAAGCGAAACTCTCTGCAAAATGCAACCTAGGCTTTTTTTGTGAATTTATATGAGTCAAACCTTTGTGTAAAAGCATAATTACGACAAGGCACTTTTAAGATTTACCGTAATTTAGTTTTTCGGGTCAAACTCATTTTCAGTGGGAGTTCAAAGGACACTTTTACGCTAGCATCAAAATCACTATTTTTAAAACACTAAAAAGGCTCGACACAACATGAAACTTTGCTTTTAAGGGTTAAGATGCTTTGTGAATTACTTTTTCTTTACAAGGATCTAGTCTTTATTAGGGGCCGATCGATGTGGCTTTTTCATGGCTGATACCGGTGCAGATTATTAGAAATCAATCACGACTGATATTCATTTGCAGTAAAGATGAAAATCTTTGTGTCAAAATTTCAAACAACCACCGATACAATGAACCTCAGCTCACTTTACTCAAGTACTGTTCTTAAGAACAATTTTCAGGTATTTGAGTGTTTTCACTTTCTCTCCATTATCATCATTATTTGATACATTTAGTTACTTTGCAGATTCATATTATTTTATTGCTTATAGGCTATTACCTGTGATGTGTTACCGATTAAATAGTGCTGTGTGCTGGACATTGTGTGAAAGGATGCTGCATCAGAGCCAAAGTAGCACATTTTTTTAAATTTGTTTATTTCATCGGCAATACTGATAATGGAAAAATGCTGAATAATTAAGAATATGATAATATTAATTTCATTGGGAGCAACTCTTAGGACTAGGACGCTTTATGAACACAGCCCCAGATGTTCTCAACCTAAAAATAATAAATATATTGCATTTAATGAACCCTGTCTATAAGCAGTATACAGCAGTGTATTTCGCCTCTATATCATGATGTCCCTCTGGTTCTGCTGATTAGCCACTCTGCTAATTGTATGACTTCTATTGTCCCTGCAAACAGATATGCTACAGTGATGTACAGCATGTTCATTTGTTCTGTTCTTAAAATTTGCAGTGTTCTTTAAAAAAAACATCATGTAAGAAAAGCAAGAACGCTCTGCGGTGCAATTAGAGAAATAATAGAGAACACAATGCACCATTTATTAGCTTTTTTTACCTGGAATACTTTCTCCAGATTCGATTCCCCCTCTACACCTGCTCTCCCAGAGGGCAGAAGCACAGACTAACTGTTTCCCAAAAAGCATTTTCACTTGTAATTTTCTTGATGAAAAAAAAGAAGCTCTTCCCACCTGTCAAGATAATCACTCAGAATTACGATGCACTCATTTCTCGCCTCTTAAAATCAAATGAAGGTGATTACGTTTTGTGTCTGCGCAGTCTATCAGTGCTTCAGAGGCTCATTTGGCATTACCTGGTAATGGACTACAGTCTTCACATTCTGGCCAAGCCTACATGAGAGCGCTGCAGGTTACAAGGTGCAAATTGTGCCAGAAGATGTGACTATGGCATCTCCCGTCTTTTTGTCATCTGGTTTATGGGCACCTGAGGAGCAATTTGCCCTTTAAAATTGGGCTTTTAACCCTCAGTTGTAATGATGGCACATAACGAATGAACATTACTGAGATTTGGAGCCGGTGGTTTCAGAACCTCGCCTTTTCACTGCTGTGGCACAAAGGGAACTGTCAGCTGAAAGATTTTTGTTCCCACCCAGTGTGACTTATTTCTACTGGGATCTTACTTGATGACCCTTTTGTGGGTCTCAGGCCATCAGCTTCCTTTATTTGTCAGGTCAGTGGCTCAAGAACAAGACTCACATTATCCATTAGTCAGAGTGATAATCCTTCCGTATGTATTAGAGTTGTTCTGATAGCGATACCAGTATCAGAAATGCCTCCAATACCACCATACAATGTTGTTTCTAATATTGACAAGTACGTGAGTCTATGCACCGATCCGATAATTTATTAGTCCTGAAATCGGACCCTGTTTCTTCCCGGAAGTTAAACTTAACACATTTTTGTGTAATTTCAAGCACTTGTCAGAAAACTTAAATGTCATTTGTCAGAATGTTCCAGGTCAAAAGAACCCACCCAGAATGTCTCACCCAGGTGTCATGCGTTCAACCTAAATTTTACTTTCAGCACTGAGGGACAAGACCCCCCTTTTGACAACTCTTAAAACGAAAAAAGAAATAAAAAAGGGTGTTATGGGTGGGCAGTTTTTAAGTCTTAAAACCAGTAAAGTCATTTGTATCCCTACCATTCTCCCAACAGCACTTGAACTGATGAAGGCAATTTAGCTGGATTCAGCCTCCAGTAGTCATGATTATGCAACGCTGTTTACTGAATAATTTCTTCCTTCGCAGCCAGTCACTTGAAATATAAAGTATGTGCGGCATTGTTTGTTTTCCACACCACTTCGCAGCCTGTTTTCTGCCTTGGCTGCGGAATCGTAAGCAATTTCCTCTCTGGACTCTTTGCTAATGAGCTCAGAGGAAAGCAGGGGTCAGACTTCGGCTTCGCTGTTGTTAACACAGACCTGGTCCAGGCCAAGTGTGCTCTGTGGATAACCCCGTGTTAACGCTGTAACTGCTGAGATTTTATGCCCCCCAAATGAATAGTTGTTATATCTGTTCCTAACTGCCCAAGAAGCACATTGGCTTCTCTGAATCAAACATTGAGAGCTTCTTTCATCAGCGAGAAGAGATCCCAGTGTCTCCAACAACAATAGGCTCAGTAGATCAGAACATCTACAGGATGTGCCGATATTAAATGGAAGATAAACTGGCTGAGATGTATTTCACCTGCTGTGATTTGAAGATCTCATAAGCAATACATCAAGTCTCCAAGAACACATTAAAAGAGTAATAGCCCCTGGAACATGCTCTTCATTGTTTTGTTGATGTGTTTATCATCTAATGGTCCGTTGTTCACTGCGTCATATTTCAAGATTTAATTAAAAATGTTTTTAGTCTTGATATGCTATGATATGGCTTTTTTTGTTCCATGTCCATTATCTATTATCTGTTAAAAACTGAAATATTTACATTTATAATAATATTTAGGTTTATTATGTGGTCTCTGATCTCAGCTTGTTGTGTCTGACATTAATTGATGGGCAACACTTAAATGGACTTGCACCAATTAGGGTTTGAGTGACAGGGACTGGGCAGTGATTACAGACCAAGCAGGAAGGTGTGGCTAACTCTGGCGTTGTGGGGATACTTTTTTCCTGGGGAGGGTCAAGTTCTTATAATAAGATAAAAGACAGAACTAAAGGGTTCCTTTCAAAATAAAAGCACACATTTAACAATCTCATACTGAGGGTTATAAATATTTCTCTATAATATCTGCCCAATATTTTTCCTGATTTTTACAGTGTTGTTGCTTTATGGTCATCACACTCAGAACTGTGAGGGAAACTTACCATAGATCTTCATGTATACATTCATACAAAAGATTTTTCGCCATGCTGGGTGGTTTAGTTGCACTGATCACAGTATATCAGGCAGACTTTAATTTGTCTATAGCACTTTTCAAAACAAAATTACAACATACGTCGCAGGAAAAACAATTTTTTGATGATTATTTTGTCCCTTGTGCCTCAAGCACAACCAGTTAACAAAATATAATGCACTCTCCAAAACCATCCTCTGCTGAAAGTCAACGGTTTCAGTGTTTTTGAATTGGTGAGAGAAAAATGTTGATAAGATTTAGCTAAAACGTTGAAAAATATTTTAAATATTTTAAAAAAGACGAAAATATGTAGTAATATATAATATGAATATACATAATATAATAAATAATAATGTTGAGGAATATAAAAAGATAAAATGCTTGAGAAATCATTCATTTGTTCCATAAAAATACAAATAAATTATAAGATAATTCAAACAAGCACAAATATTAAAACTGTAACATTATAAAACACAAAATAAAAGCCGAACTGAATAGAACAGGGCGGACGTTGGTGAGTTTTATTTTGAAGGTACATACCGGATGCTGTAAACCTAATCCTCTCCGCTTTGACGCCATTTTCCCTGAACGCAACTGGTGGTTTGTCTCCGGGCTGACGGCTGAAGGCGACACTCTCGAGTCGACATGGGTCGGGACTCCTCGGTGAACTCACTCGCTGCTCGTCTTCTCTGAATCTCACCACGGCTCCGAAACACATTTTATTTCACACTTCAACAACACAGCACACCGCGGCGGGTCCTCATACTGTCACAACTTTGTCAGCAACTGGTGTGTCCGGACCAAGAGGTAGGAATATGAACACGTTTATTCATTAATACGACTTATTCATGTTTTAATTAAAGTTGGCAGCGATGCAGAGGAGATGTGCAGCTGTCCAATTATCAGAAGTTAAAGCTACGTACTATTAGTAGAAGGCCTGTATCTGTGAATTTTACTTAAAGTGGTTAACAGGTGACAGAATAAACTCCCAAGAAGAAACCATTGACAAGATGGCGAGGCGTTTTAATCCAGAGTGTAATTATTTATAGGAGGCTGTGGGTCATTTAATAATTTCTAGATCTGCAACAACAAAGATGGCAACGACTTAATGTTGAATATGATTGTTTTGGGCAGGTAGATAATGAATGCTGCTTCTGTACGTGACTATATTCAGTACATCTGTATAACCATGTGAATCACTGGCATTGATTTGTGTCTGTTCCTGGCTTTTACATTTTAACAAGCCTCCTTCAGAAAGTACTCATCACTGTGTAAACAAGCTGCTGCTATCAGCCAGCTGCTGTGATACAGACCAGCGCGCAGCAAGAACTTTTCTCTTGTTTGAACTGTGCACAGTTTTACTCTGTGCACAGAGTTTAGTTTTCTTTATCTTCAAAGTGCTCAGGTCAAACAGCTGATTTGGCGGACATCTGCATTTATTCTGCCAAAACTTAAAAATAGGTACATTTACATGGAAATAATGCCATCACCATGAACAGATTCTTGTCTTCCTTAATGCAAGTCAGTGCAAACAGCACATGAAGTCAACAAAGAAATGAGAGCACAGGAGAAAATGGATACATCGATACTAATCAAAATACTAATAATAGTAATAAATCCTGATCCTAATAAACATGCATCCAAATATGCAACAGCTTGATTTTTATCCAGATTCTTTTTCTATGTGGAATCAATTTGATGCAATAAAGTCATTTGCTTAAAGACTGCTTTTACTAAAGAGTAAACAGTTCTACGGCAGTTTTTAGTTTTTATTGTACTCAACATGATAGTGCTATATATTGATTAAGGAGTCTTTATTGGTCTACTTTATGAGCTGGATTGGATGATGATTGGATGATGACTAGATGGGCCAGATTTTTGTGTGCTCAATTTAAAAATTCAAGATTAAAAGCTCGTATCTAGAGCAATGGTGACATTAATAATTGATATTGTCAGCTATTAAATTAATCGCCAGCTTCTGATGATCAATTGATTGGTTTCAAACTCAAAATGTCAAAATTCCCTGATTTTAGTTTCTTAAATGTGAACATTTTCTTGTTTCTTTACTCCTCTGTGACAGTAAACTGAATATCTTTAGGTTGTGGACAAAACAAGACATTTGAGGATGTCTCCCCTGACTTTAGGTAACATTGATCGACATTCTTCACCATTTTCTGACATTTTATAGACTAAATAAACGACAGATTAATCGGCAATGGCAGCCTTTCATGTATCTTAGTTAAAATGTGTCCCAGCCGGCCGTCCTCACTCTTTAAATATACATACATACAAATATGCAGCAACTTGATTTTCAGTTTAACTTATTGTCTTTTAAGAGTCATTTTGATGCATAATGTCATTTGTTAAGAGACTGCTTCCATTGTGGTTATCTCGAAATTAATAGAGAGTTGTAGTATAGTGTACTTTAACTTTTTATTGTCCTAAAGGTAAGAAAATAAACGGAAATTAACTTAACTTTTACTAGATTGAGTAATGATCTGACACCTGACACAGTGAATCCATTACATTTGCAAATAAAATTATTTAAGATTAAAAGCATGAGGTGAAGCATTGTAAAGTTCAGATGCACCTCTGTCCTCACATCACACAGTTATTATGACCAACATATCCTGTCAGTTATAGCCTCCAATGCTGAGTCTCATTGAACTGAGGACATTTAAGGGGGCAGAATTTTTGAGGGCAATAAAAAAAGCTATCACAGAGAAAATTTCCCTTATTTGCTAGGAAACTTAATTACAGTTATTTTTCATCAAATTAGTTCACAAAGTTTACTTTGAAGGTTGTAACCTTCAAGAGAGGAAAAACACAGGAAAAAATATTTCTAGACTTCTTTTTGATTACCTAGATCTCCAGACCAAAACCTTTCCCCAGAAAGACTTAATTATAAGAATTATAGATTGAAGTCATGTTTTGTAGCATATAGGGTCACAGCAAGTGATTATTTTCATTATCGATTAATCTGATGATTAATTGCATGAGGCATATATTTAGATTTAGTCTATAAAATCTCTCAAAATTGTGGGAAATGCTCATCATAATTTCTCAGTCCAAAGCAACATCTTCAAATTGCTTCTTTGTACAACCAACAGTCCAGAACTCACAGACTTTTCATTTACTGTCAGAAATTACAAAGAAAAACAGCAAATCCTTACTGTAAAGAAGCTGGAACCAACAAATGTTTGACATTGTTGTTTGCAAAACGACTGAAATTATTGAGTGTCAAAACAGTAGGGTACATTTTTCTTTCTTTGTTGCAAACAATTCATTGCGATTTTTCAAATTCTCTGGCAGCAACCACCGCTCACATCCCCGCTCACACTCCCTTTCTGTATATAGTAAGGTCCGGCTTCTTTCTGCAGAGCTGGTTCACATCCGTTTCCGTCTGATTTTAGGGAGGCAGTGTAGTTTTAGTTTGGGAAAAGGACATGTCCTTGAGCTTTTGTGTAAAAGGCATGCAGTTTTGGCTAATGACCAGGAGCAGCTTTTACTTTATTTGGCTTTTTGGATGGGATAAATGCTTAGCATTAGACTTTTGTTGTGCATGTGTTTGCCACCTGTGAATAATGAGGTTCACTGGCCAAAATATAGCTACTACATAGGTAGACTAGAATCTACTTTTTGTTTTGCCATATACAAAGATTTTTTTGACATATTAACATCTAAAAAAAGAAAAAAAGGCGACAGCACATCCTTACATTACAATAATTGAATAGGTCCATTACCAGCGACTCCCAAAACTACATGACCGTAGCAGCGTACCAGTGACAGACAGACCAGACCTTCATCAAACGGTTGCAGTCAGTTGGTAAGGGTTTAGAAGAACATCATGGTTTGGTTTAAAATCACTGCATTACTTCTGTAGCTTCAGTTACTGATGTTAACAAGGTAACTTATGTTACATTATGTGCGTGATGGTAAGTTCACTATCTAAGTAAGCTTAAATAACTTACTGTTGACTTAGTTGACTGGTTTCACACTGGATACTTTTTTTTACAAGCAACACAACTCCCCCAAAAGGACTTGTTTGACTGCCCAACCACATGAAAGATCTGTGTATTTTATCGCCGGGAAATTGAGCCATTTTAGCTTCATGCTCCACTGAGCAGCTTTAATAGGAATGAACAGCGCTCCGTCTCCAAGGCTCTGTCCAGATCTTAATGTAAATACCTTTGTTGTTCATGGATCTTGCAACATGACAAACTAGGCATTTTGGCGTTATTAGACGGGAGAGACTGGAGTCATGGAAGCAAGCTCAAAGAAGCAACTACACTTAAGAGACAAGCCGACCTGCAACTACCAATATTTGTAACTGATATTATTTAATAAGTGGACTTGGCAGTACTGCATATAATCGCACAAAGCAGCTGGAAGGCTGTGGACTGTAATGTAATTCAAATAAACAGATTTTAATCCATAGTATCTGTATTCCCTGAGAGCAGAGTAACATGACTCCCTGGAATCAGAGATGTTCAAAAAAGCTGTGTTATCTGTTGGAAATGTCCCAACTCTGAGCTGTGTTGAACTTGTCGTTTGTAATTCACTAATGGTTAGAGACCTGGGGGAAGTGCTCATTGTAGTAACATTTCCCAACTGTTGTGGCCCTCATCTGAACCTGCAACCTCAAAACTCTATCTCTGTAAAGAAACAGGTTTGACTGTATTTGTTGTGTGTATGAGCTGGTTTCAGAAGCGGCAGGATGAGCAGCACCGTGGAGGAATTAGGAGGTTTTCTCTCACAAGCTGCCAGCTGGTGGAGACTGTGGCAGTGATGAGGTTTGAAGGCAAGGTCAGCGCTTCAAAGGAAACAAAAACTTTATCACATCTGCCTTTTACCCCCAAATAGTAATTAAACAAATGAAATCCTGCCACAATCTCTTTTTTTCTATTAAAGTGCCTCAGTTGTTTTAGGAGTCACTTTACTGGCTGCAGACACAAGGTCATTGGAAACGTAGTGAAACTCAACTGCTCTGACTTTTTCATTCTGTCAACAACGTACAACCTGTAGATTGTGTATAATACGCTCAAACGTGTGATGAAAGTCTCGTTTGTTTTCCCTTTATCGCATATTTGTAATTCGTAAGTTTTGGTGATGCAGTCTATTATTTTAGGTCATCATTCATTCCCCATGATTTAACCAGAGACCGATGAGCTGGCAAGCAATGTTATTGAACTTCAAACAAAAAATAACTCAAACTCTTTAATTTCCTGGCGTTTCATCAGTTTGGATGTCAGGTAAGAACTGATAAACCCGGAGAAGACAGATGTGAAGCCGTCCTCCCAGTGCCAAGACACACTCGGTATCATCAGCCAGAAATGGATCGTTTGTCAAAGTGAATGTCACTTCAAAGCCCAACTATCCAATAAACCAAACTGTCGTAACAGCTGAGATAAATGCTGAAACTGTTCATTTTGTTTCTGAAACATGACTAAACTCATCAATAAACATCCATGCTAACTGTTAGACCAGTGGAAGGCTAAATTACAATAGAGCTGAGTGTGAACACATTGCCTAGCATCACTATCACGCCATACACAAAATGGATAGTTGCTATTCGCGTTTAGCATCTTGAGATTTTTCTGTCGCTAATGCTAACAATGTTTACAACACAAATTGAAATTAAAACTTCTTGTTTTCGGTCTCTTGGGGGCAGTGCAATAATCTGTAAACTCAACATTGACACATTTTCACCTTCATACAGTTAATTTGGCAAACCTGTTAGCAAACGGTTGCTCTGGAAGATGCAGAGCAAGATTATCATCATGTTTGTGTCCACCTGATAAATGTAAAAATCAGTGTTCTTCACTGTTTTAGGAGTCATTTGCTTTTCTTTAGATGCTTAATTTTCCCGCTGTGTTGAAGGGCCACAACTAATGATTAATTCATTGTTGATTTAAACCTTTCTTGATTAATCAATTAGTTGTTTGTTCTATAAATGTCAGAAACTGTTGAGAATATCAATCAGGGTTTCTCGAAGCCCTATCAACGGTATTGACTTAATCGCGTTCCCTTTCTTGGTCAACTTACCTTTGAAAATTGAATGAAAAGCTTTAACTTTTAAAGTTTTTTTTTGCGCTAAACGCTGTGTAAAATGAAGTTGTTGTCAGAAGTTCCCTTGACTGAATAAAGTACAAGAAAGTAATGTTCAGCATGCTTGAAGAACTCCACTTGTTTTCACAGCTGTGAGAGTGATTCTTCCTGTCACATCTTTATTAGAAATCATTAAAATGAAAATTCACTTAGGCGCTGTTCACAGTATCCTAAATATTTAATGGTCACTTGTACTTGTTACAGCTTTGTGACTTTAATCACTGCCAGCTTTCAGCACTTCAATACATTTTACGCGCAAGACTCCAACTTCTCCCATGTATTAGAAACCTTTGTTGGCGTCCCAACCCGCAGCTTCTCTCTAGGCCATTTGGTGAGATTAATGGACCCTTTTCCTTCAGATAAATAATGATTTCCAGGTCTGAGCTTTATGGCAGAAAGGTGGAGGAGACAAAGTGTACCAGCTCTGACTGAAGCTAGAGACCTGCCATCCAGAAATGATTAACTCTGAGTTTGCTGTCGTAACAGTAAACTCGCATGTCCTTAGACTGTCAGAGTTGAATTATTCTTTATGATATTGAAAGAAAAAACACTGTTCTAGTGTTCCCATTTAACCAGACACCGCACATTCTTTACTCAAGTAGAAGAACAGATCTGGTAAAAAAAAAAAAAAAACAATCTCTGGTAAAAGTTGAACTACTGATATAACCCAATAAAACAATATTTGAGGGGAGGCAACAGCCTGATAATAACCTCACATACATGCCCAGACATCGTTTGTGTCTTTGACAAATAATAATCAAATAAAGTAACCAATATGACCAACAGGACTTATCTAATTACAAACAGAACGCAGTTCCAACGAAGTAAAGGCAAAAAAAAAGTGACAAATGCCAAGAAAGGAAAGAGTAAAAGGGGGCAGGAGAATGATGCAGCCAAAAGAACAAACTCAAACTTTGGTAATAGACAGTCAGTACTAAACCAGTGCTTTTCTCTTCGTCCTCCAGGTGAAAGGTTTGCCACACATCTGACTCCACATGCTACGACCTGACGATGTGAGACTCATGGCTGGACTGAGACTGAGCACAGAACACTTTCCCTCCTCTGGTGTAGACGGACTGCAGTCCTGTGTGTTCAACGTTCTCTGCATCATTTGACAGCATCGACTGACAGGTTGATCATGCGATTCATCTCAACACTGGCATTTCACTGTGAGCAGAGTTAAATCAAGGTTATTCATCATTCCTGGAATTTACAATGTGGCCTGACATGTGAATATAGATCCACTGTTCTTTTATTGTATTGTGAACTTTACACCAAGAAAAAATGACTCTATTCAAGGCCCATTCTTCGTTGATCATGTGGTAAATCTAGTGGTACTGAGAGTGTGTGTAGTTGTGATGGCCGTTGCCTGCTCTCCAGAGAAGGATCAGCCCCTCCTCCAGCTCCAGAAGGTGGACTCCAGTCGAGTTATCCTCTCCCCAGTCCTCAGCTCCCCTATGGAAACAAACCAGCCCATCTGCATCCCCTCCCCTTACACCGACCGTGGCCACGACTTCCCCAACATACCTTTCTACAGTCCAACTAATCTCAGCTATGCCACTCTGCCGGGCATTTCAGACCACCCCTCTGTCCATCAGACACTAAGCCCCTCCTTATTTTGGCCCAGCCATGGCCATGTGGGGACCACCTTACCCCTGCACCACCTCCAGCCTCGACCTCAGCACGGGCAGCCAGTCCAAAGTCCATGGGTAGAGCTGTCGCCACTGGACAATGTGTTAACAAGCAGGTAAGATTATGCATCACTTCCTGATAATGGCAATCACAGATTCTCCTGATTTTTCAGAATTTTCTCCCATTTAGTTTTTATTTCCTGCAATAAGTCAAAATAACCTGTAGACATACTACTGATGTGGAAATGATATATTAAAATGGAACATGCAGAACACTTTATTAAACTGATTTGCATGCTGAGGCCAGATTGCTTATCTGAATGTTGACTCTGACTTATCTGTTAGTAAGAGTGCTAGGAGGCGTTCTCAGGAGAGTGAGGAGGGTGAGGTGTCATCAGGCGGGAAAGCGGACCTCCACTTCTGTGCTGTGTGCCACGACTACGCCTCAGGCTACCACTACGGCGTCTGGTCGTGTGAGGGGTGCAAGGCCTTCTTCAAGAGGAGCATCCAAAGTGAGAGCCAAAAACATACATATTTGTGTTCATACAATCACAGGGGTGCCTGTTTCTTAACAGTCTTCGTGTTCAGTTTTTGTTTGGACTTTGTAGGGTGTTCATTCAGATTCAGATTCAGATTCAGATTCAGATTCAGAAACTTTTTTGATCCCCGGGGGGAAATTGTTTTCGTTCCAGTGCACGTGCAATTACAAATAGAAATAGAAATAGAAATATAGCATAAATGAGACAAAGATAAAGATATAAACAAATACCAAATAGACAATGAATAAAATAAAATAAAATAAAATATTAAAATAGACAATAAAATAAAAAGAAATAATAAATAGTAAAGTAGACGATATGCAAAAATATGTACAATATACAATGAAATATGTGCAATATACAGTGATGAAATAGAATGTGCAGTTGCATTGTTCGTATTGTTTATAAATAGCTAAATGAGTCATCAGAGGGAGGAGTTGTACAGATTGATGGCCACAGGTAAGAATGACTTCCTGTGGCGCTCAGTGGTGCATTTAGGAGCAATCAGTCTCTGGCTGAAGGTGCTCC
>OMLP01022408.1:0-10614 GCA_900302685.1 Spondyliosoma cantharus | reverse complement strand
TAAAATATTATTTGTTATAATGTTTTTTTTTTTTTTGTCAAATAGTTAAAATTAAAGGGACACTGCAGGACATGAGCTCGGTACAATATAATTGAATTTATTAAACATTAGCAAAATTGATGAATAACCAATATTACTTTAAATAATACAATTATTGTGTGTGTGTGTGTGTGTGTGTGTGTGTGACAGAGAGAGTGCAAAAGAGAGAGCAAAGATGGTGGACGTGATTGGGCTAGGATCACGTCATGTGTGTTTTGTGTGTCCAGTGCCATTCATCTAGGTCGAGGGAACGAGCTGGATGAACGAGACGGACACACGCCGATCGCCACCAGTGCGATTCCAAGCGAAGCTTAATTTGCATCTAGGCAGGCACTAGATATTAACAGCCACACACACACACACACACACACACACACACACACACACACACACACACACACACACACACACACGCCACATGCTTGTTTATATGTTGCTTGAGTGGTTTCATAGTCACTGTAGTTGTAGTTGGATACTTATTTATGTAAGCATTTTTATTTATTGATACATTTTGCTTGTGATAAATAAATGATATTATTTTGTACGGTGCAGTTTTCTGTGATTATTCGTGCATGTGTATTGTGGTAACAGCAGTCACGGCCAGTGCTCAGATTAACTCCCTTCACTGTTCCTTTCATTTGAAATATTTTAAAAATATGTGATTGGTTTGGTTTGGTTATTGGTCTCTGATTCCACAGTGGAGCCCCGTGATTATAAATTTATATTACAATTGTGTTATTATTATTAATAATTAATATCAGTAATTATTCATTGCTAATAACAAACTTGCTCTACCATTGTACCCAACAGGAGCGTGAAAGTGTTTCACGGACATGTGCTATTACTTATTAGATACATATCATATTATTATTATGGTAGTCTGAGCAGTCAGACACTACCATCACACCCTGAACTTCCCCTGTAGCATGTGACAGAGGGATGGACAGACGGACTGAGGCACTTCTGTGTTCCTCTCTTCAGTCTCATTGTGGTGAACCATTCGTTTGTTCAACAGAAGGTCAGTACGCTCCAACAACAGCATTTGCCTTTGTAAGCCACAACAAAAAAAACCTAAGCTCATTAATGTTTAACAGAGACAAAAACACAAATCATGGCTGTCAGTCATCACCTTGCATGCACAAAATAGCTTTGGACTGGGCTCATTTCTCCCATCCAGAACCTTTGCTGTCTCAACCCCAGTGGGAAATTGTGAAACCGCTGGCAGTTTCTCCCTCCATGTCGCTCTACTGACACTGCAAGCCAGACCTGACATATGACATGCTGTGCTGAAATAGAAAAACAGGGATTGTTTGTCTAAGTATGATGGCATCAGTGTCTGGACTTGACAGACATAATGCTTTTTTTTTTTTTTTCTGCAGAAAACACAGGGAAACAGAGCAGGCAGAGTGAACTTGTCACAGGGATCAGATGCTGCTGCGATGGCAGCACAGGTCCACAGACATGGAGCACAGGGACATGGAGCCCATTCTGTTTTGCAACACGCTGCTGACTTCTGTCTCACCAGAACGTTTTTCTTCATCCAGCCTATTGCACCTTTGGGTTTTGTGAACTTAAAAACTCAGCTGCTGGTTGTGCCCTGTTGTTCTTTGCAAACAGGAGCGAATCAACAAAGTAAATATGCACAAGCTCTGTATTTTTGGGACAATTTTGAGCACTGAAGTGGCTGATACATAGAATACAGTCAGTACAGCTGTACTGTATGTGTGCATGCTGGGACTATTGTCATCTTGAGAGTATGATATAATGCCTTTAAAGAGGAAATTAAGCGGAGAAAATGGCATGTTTTGTATTATTGGCCCAAAATGATTCACACAACTAGAAAACAGATTTGGTCACATTTTCAAAAGACATAATAAATGTATGTATTCATGTAACTTCATGAATGTTTTTGCGTGTTCAGCTCATTCATCACAGAAAAATGAGGGCTGTAGAAATCACTGAAACTGTTGACTGCCCCGATAAACAGCTTGAATGAAAATAGAGCAGTGCCGCTGTCATCCAAGTTTTTGACATTGCCATCCAAAAGAACGATATAAGTGATTTCTGGCCTGTTGTTCCTGTCAGCAGGACAACAGTGCCTTCTTAAACCATTACAAATGATCCTGTGAGTGCCACTGATGATTTAGCCCCTGTAAGTGGATTGTGCATTGGATGTGTGTGTGTGTATGTGTGTGTTACAATATGTGAAAGCTTAAGAATTGTGTTCCATTTTTTCCACAGTAACACAATCCTGTACTTACTGCCCTGCTGACAGCTTTGAGGAGATTGAGAAAGTAAAAACTGGATCGGTGCCTTTTTTTTTTAATGTATTTATATTGAGTCTTTCTGAATTGTATAAGGTGAATAGTATAGACCATGTGCCACAATTTACCAAACTACATTTCCCAAGTATCACCAACTGCAAATACAAAACAAAGAAAAACAATAAAAGAGCCACCTCATGAATGACAACACACATAATACCAACATACAAATATAATAGACATACCATTTCAGTGAAGACGGATGAGCCTGTTTGGTTTGGCACAGTTCTGACAGTAAGTCCCAGAATTAGATGGCTACACTGGTAGCATCTTGTGGCTTTCTACCAAGAAGTGGTGGCCAATGACAGTTTATGGTCTTTGGGCCAGTTTAGAGTGCAATTCTAGCCAGAATCTTGGGAGCTCAAGTGCCACTGGTGGTACACATAGAGCAGTTAGGGAATCACTGGCGTAAATCATTCAGGAATATTTTAGTAAACTGTGTGTTTCCAGCTGACCAAACTCTATGACAGTGATTATTATTGGAACAGAGCTGTTCAACACTAATAAGAAAATAACGCTAACAGAAAACGTAAGCTTCAAACCAGCAACCAGCAAGAATACGTAAAATACAACGTTATATGCACCGTTTGTTTAGACTTTCCAAAAAAAAAAAAAAGAATCCGCAACAACACGTGATAATCTCTGGTTAAACTTTCAATGCAAAGTATCCTGTTCACATATCTGATAGTTTGTGGCAGTCAATTAAGCCTCTGATTCAAATCGATTAGAGACCAACTCTAACTTTGCTCGAATTTAACGTTCATTTGACCAAGTTAGCTAAATGTGTTTAATTGTGATGGATAAGTTGGATGTTGAGATATTTGTGTCACTGAATTTTGACCTTACTACCGCCATCGTCAATGTAATTCTTGAATATAAATTGAATTCTTCTTGGATTAGCCCCCTCATTACCTGCCTAGATCATTGGCCTCTGCTGGTCTCTCACTTTTTAGAAAAATATAAATAAATAATAAAATAAGATTAAGAAAATAACAATTTTAAAAGTCCAATACATTATAAATCATCTGTTTTATGTCTAAGTCAATTCTAAGTCAAAGTCACTCTGAGTCTTTCATGGACGTTGGTCAAGCAAATCCAACATCCTGAAATGTGCTTCTCAAGTCATCGACTGTAACACCAAATAAATGCAGATTTAACGACCACGAGCCCGTAGAGGTCTTGACCCATTGTTACACTTTACAGACACTTAGTCAATGTGTTATAAATGAGATCCACGAGTCCAATAAACAACACGTTGAACAGCTCATCAGTCTTAGCACGCTGCTACTTTAGATAACAGCGGTGAAGGGAAGCGATGTGCGGTGACTCACTGCTATATTAGACGGTCTCTTTGATGATGACAGCTGTCTAATTCTGCATTAGACAGACTGGCAGCTCAGGGTTAAATGTTGGAGACGGAAAATGAGGGCAGAATCTTCGTCTTGCTGTTCCTCTGAAAACTCTGGATATACAAGCCAGTCAGTCCTTATCATGAGCTCTCATTAAATATTTCTGCAGGCTCTCTTAGAAAACACTGTTGCCACGCTTTCTGCCCTGTCGCTGGCTGTGGGTTTTTTTTCTTTCTTTTTTTTTTTAATCAGAAATCCACTTTCTTTTATGTAATATATGTAAATGGTAGGCCATGCAGCAGAAACTTGTCAAACTGCTGAATTCTTGTAATAAATGTCATATCTGTTTGGACCTGAAGTAAAATGTCTAGGGTAAGGGAAAATACTTCTTTTAGAGCACTGCAGTGGCCAAATTCATTTAGATTTTTTATATTAAAGAGCCCATATTTCACTGTAAGCCATTATGTTACCTAATTCATTAATAAATAGACTTCCTGTGTTCCTGGCACAGCTAATGTGGAATATTTCTCCTGCTTTCCATATCTAAACTCTCCATGAAAATGAGAATTCTGGAGATATGGACTCAGTAATTCAGCTCCAGCTGTTAATTACAATGTGTGTAATGACTTCCTCCAAGTTCCTTCACTTCAGTGCTGCCATTTCCACAGAGCTGCAGTGTCCAAGGAGGCTTTGTCCTAGATTTTCCAAATCAAACTAAACCGCCACAGGACCCCAATGTAATGACAGTGAGAACACTGTGGGGGAGGGCTCGCAGTCATTACACGGGCCAGTCTAAACACTGGTAATGACTTTTAATATAAAGGCAGGTGAATTATGACCTGTAACTGCTGACTCACATAGAAAAACACTACATTAAGCATCTTCCCAGGGATCCTTATCGCAAAAGTTTCATCATTATATACAGTGATGTCATGACAGTGCATTTAAGTGTGCAAATTTCATATATAGCCAAACTAATTTCAAGGGGAACTCCAGCCATTTTCACTCACCAAAGTCTGTTTCAAGGGGCCAAACGTAAAAACCAGTACACGAAAAATATACTTACACCACTTTCCATGCAGGTTCCCCTTTGTATAAAAATCCACAGGCAGTGAGACTGCGTACTGGTACACACCTCTAACACCATGCACAGTCTTTACAGATTAGTGTGAGTTTGCAAAAAAAAATATGAGAAAAGTGTGAATTTGGGTGACATTTTTTTGAGAGCTGTTCTTTTCATTAAATTGTGTTAGGATTACATTTATAGTTTAAAAAAAGACCTTCACTATGATCACACAGTGATGCTCGAGTTGTTAACCTCGTTTTACTGTCTTTTATTAATCTGTTAGTCAGGATGCGTTATGATAATTATAATAATGATTGTTTTATGTTTTTTCATGGAGTGAATTCATTTGATGACGACCAAGCAGGGCTACCTCAGGGATCCCCTCGTCCAGCAGCTCACACGTGGTCACTGTGCGCGGAGATGCGCATCATGGTCTAACTCCTGAAATCCTTCGAAGTCTGCAGATCTGCACTCACTGTGTTCGCCGCTTCTGTCACTTGCTGCCATTCCACTTGCTTCATTTTGTCGCTGATGCCAGATCTCAGGCCTCCTGATAATACTTGTTTTCATCTGTCAGTTTGATCAATCATTACTTCGAGTTCACAGTCCGTAAAATTACACTTCTTCTTCTTCAGCTGCTTCTTTTCTTCCAGTATTTCTCCTCAAAACTAAACTAGAACTAACACTGGCCCTTTACCTGCAAACCAAGTAATTGTGGGTGCGTTTCAAGACATTTTATGGTAAATTGGGTGGGTGGTCAGATGGCTCGTGCACATGCGATTTCAGGATGATTGAGCTGTATGCTGAAAAGACGTGGTGAACAGACGTATCTGGATTTTTTTTTTATAAATCTGACTAAAAGACTTCATATGTATGTTACCTGTTGTGTGTGTACTGATCGGAAATTAAACTTAAGCTGTCGTTTTCTTTAGTCTGTGAATCAACACACAAAGTCTCCAAACATTAGCAAAGGGTTGTTGTTAATGAGATGTGAAAGCATGCAACACGCGTTTCAGATGAACGAGATGAATACGCTTTGAAACAATATTATGGCGGAAGACATTTCAGTTGTATGTAAGATTATGTGTGATGTACATTGTGATTCGCTCTATTATTCGAATTTTCAGCAGTTCGCGATTATTGGAATCAGTGTTTATTTTCAGCTGGCTGCCAATAATGATTTAAAAAAAAATGTTATATGCTACAATGGTTCTGATGCTGCATGCAATCTGCATAAGTAACTTGTAACTAAAGTTATGAAATAAGTAGTGGAGAGGAAGTATAAAGTAGCAGAAAAAGGAAATACTCAAGTAAAGTACAAGAAAAGTTGATTTTTGAGTTTTCTTACAAATAGGACCTTTGAGGCCATTTCTTGAGTTGATGATACATTTCACCACTGCAATATTTTGGCTTCAAACCTCAACCCAAATGAGTGAGGCCTTTTCATGTCACGGCTGAAGTGCGCAGTCCTGTGCTGACGGTGGAGCACCACTTACCTCCGGTACACATCGCTCGCTGCTGCCCTGAAAGAGTTTGGAACGTGTTTAACATCACAAAGCTGCGGCAGCTAATTTCCAGAGCTGCGGCAGAAATTGCTGTGGTGGAGACGGGTCATTCTATCTGCAGTGCTCTATCACTCAAATTGGTTCAGTGGAGGGAGAGGCGTTTTAGAAAAGACCCGGGCCTCTCAAATGAAACGAGAACCCTGTGTCAAGTTTAAGTGGGCCAGTTTAAAGTTAAGGTCGATGCAGCACATTGCAAAATTACCTCCTCTCGCTACAGACAGCACACACTGCTATGTCACTTACAAGTTAGCAGGAGGAGAAGCTGCTGGAAGATCTCCCCGGTCCAGGTAATGAAAGGTTGTGACATTCAGCACTTCCAAGGCCAGGAGCACATGAGAGTCCTTTCACTAAAGTGGAAGATAGATTGAATGCCTGGACAGTCGCAGGGAGAAAGGGCCAAGTCAGTCATGGAGGACTGCTGGGAGGGAAGGTGTATTGATTTCACATGCCCTCCCACATGACTGCAATGAACCGCAAAAAAATCGTTTGTATGTCAGTGATATGTCCAGGACTTAAAGAACTGTAAATATTGTGACTGGTGGGAGGAAGAGCTACCTTTTTATGTTTGGACGTGAAGCCACCTCTGCATTTACTGAAACACAGCGGTTCGTGAACATGACATGTTCTGAAATCATCAGTGTTCGAGGTTTTACAGCTTGTCACACTCGGATTCAACAAAGAGGAAACATTCAACAACCCGGAGGGGTGTTTCGATTTGACACAAGCCCTGATTTGTGCTGGAAATGTAGACGTGAGAGATTCAAAAGAAAATGGAAAGTTATCAAGGGAGGGGAAACTGCAAAAATTAATTTGTCTCACTCTGTTGTGGAATGAAATGTTGAAGTCTGAATACATCAGCTGGGTCACGGTTAATTATTATTTATCATCATATCTCTAAATTATGGCACAGCGATCTTTCTTGGAAATGATAGATTTACAGGAGACTCTACTAATTATCGTCAGCAAATATATACAGCAGTCTACACACGATACATCTAAACCATGATTACCATTTTTACAGCTCTGCCTTGGAAACCAAAGCACAAGGCTAATGTTAGAGAAAGATACTGGTTCTTGGTGTAATACAGAATAAGTCAACGGTGACTTGAAGATTGAGACACAGTGTGTGACATACTTTAACAGCAACCATCGTCTTTCACTACTTATAAACGTGCTTTTGCTGCCCTGACACGTGGTACAACTCACATACAGTACAGGAACATAGCAGCAGCCTGGTCAGTGGCCATTGACGCTGTAGTTAGTCTCTAGCATCACTATATTTTGGTTTTTTGGATCATCATTTTTTCAGCTTTATTGCTGAACGGATACTGCCCATGGCAGAAGTACTGTCATCATCAGTGGAGAAGAAAGCTGGGGTTTTGGATGAAGATTAGCAGACTTTGAGACCATTACAGCCTATGGCGTCTTTCGACCATCCATCCTGACGGTTTGGACTGCCCCAGGTAGGAAGACAGTCAGAATAAGAGCCATGCTAATCCAGACTGATTTAATGCTGCTCCTGGCTAAAGTCTGATCACAGGAAAACGAAATGGACAAAATAGGCAAAACAGTGAAAAATCAAAGACTTCAGGCGACACACTATGTGTTTATGTTAATCTGTATATAAATAACTCTATATATTGTCTATAATTTGTGTAGCATGAAGGCCTTTACAAACTTTTCATTTCATTATGCAACCCTGTGTTAAATTCAGATTATGAATGGTTGGACAGGTCATACATTGGACTTAGACCTCCAGAGACTGGGGTTTGTGTCCTGTTTGTGACCAAGAGTGATGTGATATTTGGCAAAAATAGTGAAGACCCAAAAGTGTCCTCCACAAGGAACAACACACAAGCTTTTTTAATAACAAGCTGAAATTAAAAAATCAAAAAACAAAAAGTGCAAATTCCAAAATGAAAAGTAGCATCATAAACAAGATAAAAAAACAAAACAAAAACAACAACCCAAGAAGAGCAAAGTACAAATCAGGGAAAATATAGGGAAGAAAGCCAGAAACAAAAACCAGAAACAAACCACAGGGAGACACAGGAAGAGACGGGAACAGGCTCAAAGGAACACAACAGATGAACTGAAAAAGACAGCAGGGAGCACACACGGGCTGATTAACTAACAGGACACAGGTGAATACAGAAAAAGGAGGAAATAAATAGCAAAACATGACACATAAGGGCAAAACTTCAAAATAAAACAGGAATAAGAGAAGCACAAACTGAAGCATGACAGCGAGTCGTTTTTAAGTAATACGTAATACGTATGTGACGTACGTAGGTCATGAGAATGAACATAGTAATTTTAACCAAAGTAGCATCTTCCCATAAACCTAACCAAGTAGGTTTTGTGCCTAGACCAAAACAAACCGCAACCGTTCACAATGTTAATGTCTTTCCAAAGGTCATAATATGTGAAGTTTTTCTCACCAAGCTTTATTCATAATTTTGAAAGTTAACCACATGTTGCATATTAAAGATTATTGCTAAGTTGACTGTGGAGCCCTTCACATGCAAAACTGATGCAAGAGGGGTAGAGTGTGAAGGTTAAGGCCAATGACAAAGCTGCCATATTTGATGATTTGGAAATGATAAAGTGTTGAATACATTTGCGCATCAACATGGTGATTGCCTGTCTTCAATAGTACATTTATTGATGGTAGATGGCAAATATGCGCATCAAAGTTGGCTTGAAAGTGTATGCATGAGATATTCAAGAAACAGTGGAACCATCTTGATGGAGGGAAAACCTTGAGCAAGATCATTTATCTTCTTGATAAATTACTTAAAAAAAACCCAAAACATTTTGCTGAGGATGAAACAAGCTGTGTAATTACCGATATTTGTCAGGTCCAAACTAAAAGGGACCCAAACAAAAGACACACAGGCAGGCAGGCAAAAAGCAAGCTTCATAACACAAAGCTTAAGTCCAAACTCAAACAATACAAAATCCAAAATTCATAACGCAAGAAACGAAAAGCAGAGAACTAAAGAAATACTACAACTAAAAAAGTGAATTGCTGGCAGTCACAGCAGTTGTAGGGAGGCCCCAAGCAGCCGCTTAGTTTGCTTATGCCTCGGGCCGGCTCTGCAGGAGACGCATGACAGCAACGGACAAACTGACAAAGGTTTAAAAGGAAACACAGGCTTAAATAGACAGCGAATAATTAACAGATGAAACACAGTGGAACAGGAAAAAGTAGGAAGTGAAAAACAAACATGACACATGAGGAGAGAACTTCAAAATAAAACAGGAAATACATTTAAAAAACAACAACTAAAAACTCAAACCATGGCAATATTCTGTTCTCTCAAACCCTTTCATTGATTACAATGACAATACCTTGGATCATTCAACAATATTGAATTTTTTGTTGTTTTTATTTCTACAGTACTATATTGTCGGACACTTTACTTCCTGCATGAGCACTGAACGTTGCAAATCTCAAACTCAAATGTTGCAAATCTTTTTCAAAATTTTGAAAAATAACCCTTCAAATGGTGACTACTGGTGAGATTTTTGAAAAAAAACAATGACAGATTGAGACTTACAAAATGAGTCTCATTCTTACAAATGACATAACAATCAACAGATTCAAGGCATCTGCTGAGACCAGATCATTGTACAAATATGCCTTGAACTGGGCAGAAACAAAGTTAATTATTTGTGTTAATTTTCAGCTTAATTTTCTTTGATATTTGTCGTAAGCCTTAAAAAAATTTGCAATTTGCTTTGGAGTCACTGGGTCACATGACATGGAAGATACTGAAAAAAACTGCAATTATTTTGTATTAAAGGGGACATATTATGGTAATTTCTGCTTCTTGACATGGTTCCTTGATGTCTAAATGGAATGTTAGTAAAATGCTTTGGTCGAAAAAGCTGAAGGATTGAGCACAGCAGGGTTCTTGAAACACCAGTTTCACAGCCCTGCTCTAGGTGGACGGTTTCAGTGCCTTTTCCTTTAAATGCTAATGAGCTACTGCGTGCGCCGCCCAACACCGCCCACTTCTTCCTGCCGGGCGGAAGACGTGAGGACGGCATCGTGTGACCATGGCAACGCCTGTGTTTGTGGAAGAAATGGCTGCTGGACAACAAACTGCGGTGGAACTGTACATGTTCAAGCTGGACTGCGACCCAGAACAAGAAGAGGCTCCAGAAGAAAGTCAGCAGCCAAGAATGAACATGGATGTTTCTCAGTGGTTAGTAGCTAACTTTGTTACCTCGACATTACTTTTATGTTACTGCAGACTAGTGCA
>OMLP01022406.1:0-64143 GCA_900302685.1 Spondyliosoma cantharus | reverse complement strand
TGAGCAGGATAAACGGGGACCTGAGTCTGGACCTGGGTCTCAAAATGGACTTCATCATCCTCCAGGAGCCGTGCGAAACCTCCAAAGCCCTCACCGCGTTCATTTACTACGAGAAGACGGCGGACGCGTTCGTGGGCCCCACCAACCCGGGGTACTGCGTCGCCGCCTCTCTGCTGGCCAAGAACTGGGAGAAGGCCATCTTCTCTTACGGCTGCGTCAACTACGAGCTGGACCGGGTCATAGGTTACCCCACCTTCGCCAGGACCGTGCCGTTACCCTCCGACGTGCTGTTCACCGTGCTGAAGCACTTCAGGTGGGCCAGCGTCGTGGTGGTCTCCTCCAATGAGGACATCTGGAGGGACGCCGCGGGGAGAGTGGCCACCGCCCTGAGGAACAAGGGGCTCCCAGTCGGCCTGGTCACATCGATTGGTATCAATGACACGGAGGTGGAGAGCACGCTGAGGAGGATCCAGGCTGCGGGGGAGGTCAGGGGTGAGTGTGTGTGTGTGTGTGTGTGTGTGTGTGTGTGTGTGTGTGTGACAGGAATCATGAGTTCTTTCTACATCGCAGTGATAAAACTTACCCTGCAATATTATTATGTGCATGTGATACCAGAGGAGATAACCACAAGGTAGTGTAAGACCATTATGAAGGGACAGTTGAAATAGTGGATTTATGGCAATTAATTAATAGAAAACCTGTAATAATAAAAAAAAAACAACAGGAAAACAAGGGGAGCATGCTTCTACCTCCCAGCTGGAGACAT
This sequence comes from Spondyliosoma cantharus, assembly GCA_900302685.1. NCBI lineage: Eukaryota > Metazoa > Chordata > Actinopteri > Spariformes > Sparidae > Spondyliosoma > Spondyliosoma cantharus. The sequence goes on along the minus strand of OMLP01022406.1, from coordinate 63,377 downwards.
CCTCTCCTGCAGGCTTAGCACTCCACCACCTGACCAGGCCGCCATTTTGACTCTGCAGGTGTCACCTTGTTGTTGAGGTGAACTGGAGCAACAACAAGGGCTGGGCCGGGATGTATCATGGTGATAAGAGTCCACATATCAACTCAGGCTTTTTGATGTAGTGGTGGCGTGATACGGCATATGCGTGTAGTCTTTTCGTTTTCACAACTTCACAGACTGTTATGTACTTGTTCAAACACTCGCCTTTACTCAGTGTGTCATTATGTCCCCATGACTGATGGTTCAGTGTCAAAACGCTGTGCCTTCTCCCCTCGATCCTACAGTATTCATATGATATTCATATGCATATCATAGAAGTTCAGTTATTGTAGATGTTATGTGGTCAGTTCAGAAAGCCCCCAGTGCACTCCATCATCTCATTTATAGAGTGTTATTTAATCTGTCCAAGGGTCAAAGTGCTGTAAGTGCCTACCAACCCACACTGTATATTTATAAGAAGAACTGAATAATGAATAAATAGTAGATTCATGCCCCACACATGAAGCATGTCTGTGGAGCAGTCTTTGGGAGTGTGCTGGTGGCTGAACTCTTGTTAGTTGACTAGCTGCTGTGCTAAGGTCAACTTAAAACAAGACGTGTCGAACATTTGTATTTAGTGTTAACAGTGAATAGAATAAAAGACATTTACAGTTATAACTAGACTGCATTTTTTTCTGGTCTATTTCCTTGTAACTTAATCTTCTGAGTCAACGCACCTTGGGTTGGGAGCTTAGCACCTTTTTTTTTAACATGCTGGTGCAACCCTAAAGTTATTTACCTTTCAGTCACCCAGTGTGGTTTGATGGTAGTCATCAGGGTTTCTTCTATATGCATTTAGTAAAACTGTATGTTTGTACATTGTATTCAGGAATTGCTCTTGAGTCATGTTTCTGTTTATTGTCCCTTCCCTCCCCAACAGTGACGTGAAATATCATTATCCTCTGTTTTGAGTATATCTCTGTCACTTCATTTTAAGGGGACATGAAAGTAATCTTTCAGTCACTGCATTTGTCCTTTGGGGGCTGCAACTGACAATTATTTCCATTATTGATTGATCTGCCCAATGTTTTCACAATTTAATCAGTAAATCATTTCGTTGACGTCTTCGTATTGCTTCTTTTGTTCAACCAACAGTTCGAAACCCCAAAACCCTTCATTTATCATCGTAAATGACATGAGCCAGCAAATGTTTCAAATGTATGCTCGGAAAAAAGAGAGTAATAATCAAAATAGTAGCATCTTTGTTTTCTTTCAATTGACTAATTGACTATTTGACTAATCGTTCCAGCTTTGTTTGTCCCCTACTGACACATACAATCATTATGATGCTGAGTTCAGTCATGTTACCACTAAACTGATACTTCAACAAAACCCCACCTTGTGTTCTCCTCGTCTGTTTCAGTCATCATCATGTGCATGCACTCCATCCTGGTTGGAGGCGAGCAGCAGGCTACTTTTCTCCTAAAAGCGCAGAAAATGGGCCTGACCTCGGGAAAGTACGTGTTTGTGCCCTACGACACCCTCCACTACAGCGTGCCCTACACCAACGTCTCCTACCTCCCCCTGCTGAACAACAGCAGGCTGAGGCAGGCCTACGATGCTGTGCTCACCATCACTGTGGCCTCGGAGCCTCTGTCCTTCAACGAGGCGTTCGCTGACGCCCAGAGGAGCAAGGAAGTGACGTTAGCTGTGCAGCCAGAGCAGGTAGGAAATGAATCGCATTTTTTTAAAGCTTGTCTTAAAACTATGCTCACATGTCCATGTGTGCGGTAAAAAAAGGGACATATTTTTAAAGCAGCTTCAACATCGTGTTGATGGTTCAGTGTCTTGTAACAGGGCGAATGGTGTCTCTGTCTCAGCCACTTCGCCCCCCATCACTTGTTTCTGCACTGTGTAACTTCAGTGAGAGGGGGAGGATCACAGCGTTACATACAGGTTTGCTTCAACATGCAAGCTTTCAACACATAACACTGTTATGATGTAATGAGTTTTGTTTGTAGTTAGCGCCTATGTTACGTCTGAGAAACGGTTACAGACCTGGGATTTGCATTTACGACAGTGTTGCACTCAGAAACTGCGGGGGGCGCCAAATCACACAACATGCCAATTTCTACATATTGTTGCTTTAAATATGTGCATTTTACAATGTTTTCCCATATTGTGTGCCCTGTAATGTGAATGTGTGTGTGGTTTTCACAAGTTCCAACTCGTGCTTGTCTGCTGGTCAGTATGGCCTATATTAAATATGTTATCATACTAAAAACTAGGGATGATCAATTATCAGCCAGGCAGATTATCAGATCCAATATTCAGCATTTCCCAGATTAGTAAAATCAGTTATTTGGTTTTGTTTTGTCATCCAATTACAGATAGAATAAATTAATATGTAAAGTAACTACAAGCTAAAGTTATAGCGATGTCAAGTGGAAGAAGTTTAAAGTAGTAGATAATTGAAATATTCAAGTAAAGTACCCCATCAATTTTACCAAGTGACAGCAGACAACTTTCCCACTCTTTGCAATTCAACTCGTATCAATGTTGGAGCCACTGTTGCAAAGACAACTGGATAATTTTCAGTTTCCTCAGTTTTTTAATCATTTAGTCTGTAATAGAAATGGATTGCCAGTTGACCTTGCATTTCCCTCTCTAAATTTTCTAGATTACATTTTTTTTAATTATTTCTTATTATTATTGTTTGGGCTTTCAGCCCTTTTTTTAAAGGACAGTTTACAGAGTTTGATAGGGAACGGACCCAGCCTCTGCACATCTTCACTGATACGCATTTGCAGTAAATAAAAAAATGAAAAATGTATTAAATGTATAGGGCACCCTGGTAGTTTGCCCATAAAATTAAGTTTTTACTGCAAATGCATATCAGTTCTTAATATCGGGTCTCTGTCTCCTCGGCCCTGAAAATAACTCATTTGTGATCCCTACTATAAACAGTGTTTTGTCTCCATCTTGCAGAGCCCTCTATGTCAGCCCAGCTCTGAAACATCTGATTTGGTCCCTGTCATTTCTACTTAGGACGACTTCAAATAGTTGAATTATTCTGCAGATACATTTCATGTCTTTTCTTGTGCCTCTTGCAGGTTAACCCTCTCTTTGGGACCATCTATAACAGCATCTACCTGCTGGCCAAGTCCATCCACAATGCCAGGAGAGCAGGCATGCAGCTGTCAGGCTCAAACCTGGCCTACTTCACCAAGAACGCCACCTTCAGCGGCTTCAACCAGAGAGTTTGGGTGGACACTGGTGGGGATGTTAAGACCAGCTACGTCATCCTGGACACTGACAACAGGGGGAGCCAGCTGTACCAGACCTATCTGGTGGATGTAAGGTCCGGAGTGCTTCGTTTTGCGGGGAGGTCCATTCATTTTCCAGGAGGGTCTCCTCCACCGTCCGACTCCAGCTGCTGGTTTGATAAGAACGGCATCTGTAAAGGAGGTAAGAGGCACGTGGATGTATGGGTGGATGGACGTGTTTGCTCAGTGTTCTCATAAACGTTTTGCCATTCGTTCATCATTCCTCATTTCTCACAACATCAAGTTACCTGCTGTCATCCTCAGGTGTGGAGGTCACCTACATCATTGTGGTGTTGGCTGTCATCTTCATTCTGGCTGTAGGAGGGCTCGCTATAAGTCTTTATATCAGGTACAGCCTGGAAACACAAACAAAATCATCTTTTCCACCAAGCAACTCTTCCAGACATTTTTCATCAGACCAGATGCGTTCATATATACGATCGTGTGATGTGCACAATGATGGATGGTCTGTGTAAAGACTTGAAAATAACAAAGGAAGATTTGCGAAAATTGTCCCCCAAAGACATCGTCCCTGGAGTAAAGGGAATCATAGCTGAACAAAAGAAAGATGACCACTTGAAAATCATCTCAATTATTTCAGTAGTTGTTTTGTCCACAACCCTTAAATATTCAGTTTACTGTCATAGAGGAGAAAAGAAACCAGAAAGTCTTCACATTTAAGAAGGTGGAATCAGAGATCCTTTAAAATGAAATACTCAAACCGATTAATCGATTATCAAAATAGTTGGCGATTAATTTAAAAGTTGCTGATTAGTTGATTATCATTTAAACCACACTATGGATTTCCTTGACGTAGATTTTGAAGTAACCTTTACTTTGAAAGTGCCTTAAGCAAGTGCGTTTAACAGCACAGGTGAATGTAGTACAAAAGTAAAGACTTCATTACTCACATCAGAAAACCTGACCTTTTTTATATTCTCCCATCTCACTACAGGAGACTAAAAGTAGTTCTTATATAAGGCTGAGCTTTCTTTGTTCATCATCTGTCTTTGATCCAAAGATCATCTCTGACGTAGTTTTAGGAAACACATCGGTTGAACTGATTTCCTTATCTTTTCTTAAATCTCGTTGACAGGAGGAGACTTCAACAAATCCAGCTGGTCAAAGGGCCCAATCGGATCGTCCTGACCTTAGAGGATCTCACGTTTATCAATCCTCAGCTTAGCAAAAAGGTAAGCAGCATCACCGTCATCCAATCAAACTAACGCACATTTAATCTATTGTTTGTGTGTTTTCACATTCTTTGGACACGACTCACTGAAATTTAAATTCAAAATTTGAAATAATTTTCACATTTGACAAATAAAATGTTTCAGGATGAAGCTAATTTGTTTGATGTCACACAGAAAATCACTTTGGAGGATCTGAGCGAGTCTAAGAGCGCTATCGAGGAGAAATCTGCAGACCGCTCACTGTCCATGAACAGCATGCAGGCGGCGACTCATGAGACCACCAATGTAGCTGTGTACGAGGTAGGTGTCACGAGCAGAGTCATCGCGCTTCAGTCTGTACATATATACAACATTTCAAAATGCAGTCTGTCTGTAAGTAAGGAAGGGAAGGGTCTGGCCTCATAACTCTTAACGGGACATAATCAACAAAAACAACCCATGTTGTGTCAACACATTTTTTCGTTATATTGTTTGAGATCACTATTTTAGGGGTTTCTGGTCAGGCCGAATCCATTCTATTGTTTGGGCTAAAGTTAGAGTTAAGTTTTATGTATGTTTTTGTTTCCCAAAACATTTTCTCATTGATTCAAAAATGACTTTAATGTGTTTTTTCTGAAATCTACATTTTTCTGTAAGTATGAGGTAACAGGCAGCAGTAAAATAGGTACTGAGTTATCTAGAAGTAAAAAAAAAAAAAAAAAAGGTTTTATACCGCTTTCAGGAAGTAACGCCATCTTCTTTTGGAGAGAAAAGTACGTGAGCCAAATGTTTGATCCTGCTGTAACAACATGGTTTCTCTTCCAGGGTGACTGGGTCTGGCTGAAGAAATTTGAGGAGGGACACTTCAGGGAAGTGAAGCAGAGCACCACGAAGATTTTCACAAAGGTAGAGCAACATGTCTTGAACTGTAAGAAGGAACACTGGTGCGGAATTGTATTTTCACTGTAATAAGGTGGTTTGACTTCACACTCAACAAGAAATATTGCAGCTGTTAAAAGATAGAAACTACACATTAAATCCAAGAAACAAGGCATACTATAGATAAATCTATTGTGACAACCTCCATGAACGTGTTGATCTGCTTCCTCAGATGAAAGATCTGAGAAACGAGAATGTGAATCCATTCCTTGGCTTCTTCTCCGACTTCTCCATGTTCGCGGTGGTGACGGAGCACTGTTCACGGGGCAGCCTGCAGGACCTGCTGAGGAACGAGGACGTCAAATTAGACTGGATGTTCAAATCCTCTCTTGTGCTTGACCTCATCAAGGTGAAGCATTCATATACTGAATATTATTAATAATAATGATCCACCGTGTGTTCTAGTTGTCCTCGACATCTTGCACGTGTATGATTAACTACACTGTTGAACGTATTGTGCTTCCAGGGTATGAAATACCTTCACCACAGAGATTTCGCCCATGGCAGACTAAAATCTCGCAACTGTGTGGTAGACGGGCGTTTTGTCCTCAAGATTACTGACTATGGCTTCAATGAGCTGCTGGAGTCACAGAAAGCTCCTATAGAGGAACCTCCACCTGAAGGTAACTAAATGTATCATTGTTGTTCATGGCCAGCCACATATTATGCTGTATGTGCAGTACATTTTTGGAGAAAGAAGGTACCATGTTCACACTCTAATTCCCAATCTTGTCTTTGTCTTCACTCAGATCTATTTTGGACAGCTCCTGAGTTCTTACGGGACCTCGCAAACTCACGTAAGGGAACCTACAAGGGAGACGTGTACAGCTTTTCTATCATCCTTCAAGAGGTGGTGGTCAGAGGGCCGCCGTACTGCATGCTGGGTCTGACCCCCGAAGGTGGGTATCCATCGGGGAGGAACAGGTGTAGACAAAGAGAAGCAGTCATGAAAATATGTTTTTCTCTGTCTAACATGCAGTACATGTTCTAATTTAAAATTTGACTGGCATGTCCCGTCCCCTCCCCAGAGATCATCCGTAAGGTGAAGAAGCCTCCTCCAATGTGTCGGCCCACCGTTGCCCCAGACCAGGCTCCTCTGGAGTGCATCCAGCTGATGAAGCAGTGCTGGAGCGAGCTGCCTGAGCGCAGGCCAGCGTTCGATGAGATCTTTGACAGGGTATATTTCTGGAGACACCTTGAATAATAATGATGATAATAACAATAATAATAATACTAATAATACATTTTATCTGTAAAGCCTTTTTTTTTTAAAACATGGTTACGAAGTGTTCTACAAAACAAGATGAAACAGTACGCACAGTCAATACAGAAACTTACAAGGAGCACAAACCGTCAAAATAAAGAACGGTTCCTTAAGGAGTTTCACAGTCTCTAAAAAAGAAGAAACACTGGTTTAAAAATACTCAGGTAAAAGTCTTGAGTTCAGAATGTTACATCAAAGTACAGAAGAATTGTTATCAAAATGTATTCTTATTATATGAATTTATATGTATTTAAATAAGACTTTATAGTAATGTATATGTCTTAATCACTTTTTTTTTGGCCATATGTGAGCGGATTGTAATGGCCGCGAAAAATGAGACCCTCACCATTTCTCTCGGGTGCCTATACAAGCCTGTTTAAGTTGTCTCATGCTGTTGGACTGTGGATTTCTTTGTGAAGTACTGGAGTCAGATTTTCCGTCTCAAGGATGTGACTTCTCGAGTGCCTCATCTCTGTGCCTCTCTCCGCTCCACTAACAGAGAGCACCAGTAGCAAACATTCATTTTAAAATATCCACTAGCATAAACTAACAACTGGCTTCCACCAGATTACAGAAGTTACTCATTCTGCAGAATGGCTCCTTTCACAGTGTTCTATTATGACACATTATGTTATTCTGTTTTATCACTAACAGATACACGGAAGAACATTTTAATGTTGTGGTCTGACAATGTGGAACCTATTTTAGATACTGTGTATAGTACTGGGTTGATTAGTCACACACAGACACAGCATCATATCCTTACATATATATAAAGAAACTAATAACAAGAAGCATCAGATAAATGTAGTGGAGTTAAAAGTACAATATTTTCCTCTGAATTGTAGTGGAGAAGAAGTGTAAAGTGTCTTAAAATGGAACTACTACAGTGAACTACAAGTATGTCAGAATTGTCATTAAGTACTTGACACACACACAGTACTTGAGTAAATATACTTGATTATATTCCACCACTGCACCCTTGCAGCCTTACTGTTTCAAACCTGACAGTTAACTGTTATCCAACTTAAGTTAACCAGTTTTTAAAATATTACATATATATTTATCTGACATATACTAATTGTTTAATAAGATGTTGTTCTTTAGTTCAAGTTAATCAACAAGGGAAAGAAGACGAACATCATCGACTCCATGCTGAGGATGTTAGAGCAGTACAGCTCCAACTTGGAGGACCTGATCAGAGAGAGGACAGAGGAGCTGGAGGTGGAGAAACAGAGGACAGAAAAGCTGCTGTCAGAGATGCTCCCACCGTGAGTGTACACACACACACACACACACAAACACAAACAATACAATCTGAATGTAACCTTTGTACGTCTGTTGGGTTTAGACATATCTAACAAAATGCCTGATCATTCGTCCTCAGTTCTGTGGCTGAGGCCCTGAAGACCGGCGCCACAGTGGAGCCCGAGTACTTTGACCAGGTGACGATCTACTTCAGTGACATTGTGGGTTTCACCACCATCTCGTCGCTCAGCGATCCCATCGAGGTGGTAGACCTTCTCAACGACCTCTACTCTCTGTTTGACGCCGTGCTCAGTAACCACGACGTCTACAAGGTCAGAGAACAAGCTCAGTAATTTTAAGTTGTCTCTTTATGAAGATGTTAAGTTTATGACTTACGAGGGATTCTGAACAATATTCACAGGTATCTAGGTCTTTAAATATTAGATTAAGTGGTTTGTTTTCCACTGAGAACATGTGAAAGGCAGGTTGACATTGACTAAACTTAATTGACACATTGATGTGGCCATGACTTGATAAATGTGTTGACATTATCCAGGTGGAGACCATTGGTGATGCCTACATGGTTGCATCGGGTCTGCCGAAGAGAAACGGCAACAAGCACGCTGCCGAGATCGCCAACATGTCTCTGAACATCCTCAGCGCAGTAGGAACCTTCCACATGCAGCACATGCCAGATGTGCCAGTCAGGATACGAATAGGAATCCACTCAGGTGAGACGGTACAAAGCTGGAGTCTCAGTCACTCTGTTAACATTGGGGGGGTTCACTACCTGTGCACGAGCTGCAATTGATTGGGTGTTAACTCTTGAATAAACTGCAGACTATTTTAACAAAAAAGTTTAATCATTTTTAGTCATTATTTTTAAAGCTATACAGTCAAAATGTTGGCTTAAATGTCTTGAATGTGAATATGTTCTGGTTTCTTTAATCCCCTTTGACAGTAAACTGAAAATATTTGGGTTTGTGGACAAAAAAAGATATTTAAACACATCATCTTGGGCTTTGGGAAACACTGATGGACATTTTTCAACATTTTCCACCATTTTTTAGACCAAGCAGCTAATCAATGAGTCCAGAAAATAGTTGACAGATTCATCGTCAATGAAAACACTTGTTATTTGCTGCCCCAACCTGTGCAGATGAAGGCGACTGTTGGCCTTATTTCAGCTGCATGCTTTGTCTGTTTTTATTCACATTTACAATAATAGACCATATTCTCACTGCTGCCATCATCCTCTGACATCAGTCTCAGTGTAGGAAGCTCAAAAGTGGTACCTTTGTATTCTAGGCTGCATGTATCATAAATGTAGTGAATCGGACAGACTTGTTGTAATTTCACTGCTTCTTGATTGGCAAAGAAAAGTGGAAATCTGGAGGATAAATCCAATTAGCTTTCATAAGACATCAGCTAACGTTAGCATCCGACCACTTACTTGCTAAGACACGGTACGATTACATTACTCAAGATTTTCACTCTCAATCTTCTTTAAAGCTGCTGATCAATCAGGAATCAGTGAAATTACAACAGTTTGTCAGATTCCCTACATGTATAGGACTTGCAACCTGGAACACAGCAGCACAACATCACTCCGCCACTGTACGAATATGTCTATGGGCCACCTCAGAGAAGACGCTCGGTCTCATCCATCACCACGACAGTCCAGGCTGCCCCAGCTGTCTGTAACAACACCAATTTTCTCTGATACCGGTGTTTTTTTGTTTGTTTGATTTTTTTAAAATTTCCAGTTGTTTTTAAGGAAACCAGAAGTGACTTTTATGCTTGCAGATGTTGAGATTTTACTGATACGTTTTAATAATGTCGATGACAGTGTTGAAGCATGCTGGGAAACTCAACTAGTGAATATGTTCAGTAGATTGGCCAACAGGAACCAACATGAGTTTCACATGGTAGCAGTTACAGCCATGGTATTACCGTAAATTGGACTCTGTGATCTCCTCAGTCTCTCTCCTTATAGTGCCCTACCCTTGACTCCATGTTTAAACTGGACAAATGTCTTCATTCTTTGTGTTTCCAGGGCCCTGTGTTGCTGGGGTGGTGGGTCTGACTATGCCTCGGTACTGCCTTTTTGGAGACACGGTCAACACTGCCTCCCGCATGGAATCCACTGGGCTGCGTCAGTGTCCCACACACACCTGCCAGATTTTTGTTGCGTTGTTTCACTGCTGTCTTTTGGTCTGATTTCGTCTTCCTTTCTCCTCGTCCCTCAGCTTATAGAATCCATGTAAATATGAGTACTGTGAAGATCCTCCATTCTCTCAACGAGGGTTATAAGATAGAAGTCAGAGGCAAGACGGAGCTGAAGGTAACAGTCCTTAGTCTCCTGTCTAAGGTTTAAAACTTAGCTTTAAACCTTTTAATGTCTGTTTTTGAGAATGATTAATGTATGCTTCCTTTTGTTGTTTCAGGGTAAAGGAATTGAAGAGACATACTGGCTTGTGGGGAAAACAAACTTTACAAAACCTTTGCCAAAACCGCCAGAGATCAAACCAGGGTAAGATCTTCAACCTACTATTGCTCCTTTCACCTTCTGTGTGTGCAGAATCAAGAAAATAGTCATTAAAAGTGTACAAAGTCTTTGATATATAATGATTAGATATACACTTCCACTAACCTACTCTTACCCATCTGATCCAAAACTGAACGAATACCTTCGCTACCCTCCGCCTGCAACAAATGTGAATATAACTTCAGGGAAGACAATCACGGGCTGAACCCGGAGGACATAGCTGCGTACAGGAGAAAGAAAGCTGAGAAAAAGGCTTGACCATCTTAGTCCAAACACAGGAGGTAGAGACCTGCATGTCAGCTGGTGTCGTGTGGTGGAAATGTTACTGTGGCTGTCAGCTTGATGTGGCCGAAAGAGCGTGCACACGTATAGTGTTGTGTCAGTGATTCCTGAATGTTATTGATCGCCCTGTGATCTTCTAGCCTCATTAATCTCTTGATCTTATCACCTTCTGCATCTTCGTATAAGCAGATTGGCGAAAGCCCCCTTTGTTTAGGCCATTCCCTTTCATTGCGGCTGGCTGGCCCACTGTCATAATTAACTCTATTTTCCTGTGTTTTTGTCAGCACTTGTTGCGTTTTTGTCTGCTTTCTTTTTCTGTGCTTTTCTAGTTTTTTCTCGTGTCTTTCAATCCCCAGAGTTCTGCTTGAAAACAAATGTCTGTGAAACACATTATCGGTTTTAACTCCACCCTCCGTGTTTACCAGGGACAACTGGCAGGAGATGGTGACAGAGGAGATCAAGACCCTTTTCCGCAAGGCCAACAGGCAGGTGGATAACAAGATCTGAAGTGAAGGAAAGTTGTGAACAAAACAAAACAAGAAGAGCAGAGGAGAGGAGATGAGAGGAGAGGGGGACACATCCAGGGGAAAGGAAGGGACACAGATCTAGGAGGGGCAGGCAGGGAACAGACAGCACCACCCAGCCTCTCACTGTGGCTTATTGCAGACTTGTTTAAGAGGATTGTCCATCGGCTGGCTAATCTGCCTGCAGCCAGCGCAGCAGAACACCACGGTGCTAATGTAATGAGAGTTGTCACATTACCTGCCTACGTAGCACGGGAAAGCTGCTCCGCTCCTTCATGAAGGATGCACCCATTCACTCCTCTCCGCACTCACCGGCCACCAAGTGGTCACCTACTTCAGGGCAACCAGAGGTTCACCCACTGGAAGATTGAACACCCCAAAAGCCTATTTCTAAATGAAATGTTTATATTTTCTGGTGATCATGTCTGTTTTTAGTTTGCCATGAAAGCTCAAATATAGAGTCATGGAGCCGAGGCTGTCACTTAGCTGTGGATGAATATTATAATAATATTATTAGCTCTCCAAAGTTGGAGGCAAAGGCTGCTACTGTATATAATTATCTCGAGAGAAAAGGAGAAATTTGCCACTTTTATTATATTAGAGCAGAGGTGAAGTAGAGGTCGACCGAGTCCATTTAAGTCCATTCAAATAAATTATTTTTAAAGATGTTCAACTGTCACCTTTTTATTTAAAGAGTGATAGTGCTTGGAGAGTGATGGGAATGCTATGAATGTAAGGAAAATAATGTTTGGTTTTTGTTATAATCAATACAATTGTAAGGTTCCCTTGTGAAACATGTTGCTGTTTCCAAAGTGCTCCATCATGGTTTTTATCCACTGACACGTATTGTTGTAACGCTAGGAGTCAGCATCTAGAATCCTGCAAATGAGTCAAAACTGAAATGAGGTGGTTGTTTGTGCTGCATGTCAAAATATAAATTATACTTCTGTGGTATTTGCTGGCCATCAATAACAGACCTGCGACACAAAGTCATAAATTACACCAGGACAATAATCCTCAAAAATAAATTTTACTTTGTGATGTCAAAGTAACTGTAATGTTAAACCACGGTACTTTTAAAGAGGTTTCCCTCTCAGATGCATGATGTGTCTGTTGGATGCTTACAAGCAACATCTAGTGGTCAAATAAGACGTTCAGGAACAATGAATGGGTGTCGAGTGACTGAGAACAAATTAAAAAGCAACATGTTATTGTGACATGTTCACTGTCATTTATAGAATGTCATGTAGGTGTAAGGAGTGCACTAAATTGATGATAATGATATTAAATGTGTTATTTGATAGAAGTGTCTGTAAAAGTATTGAAATGAGCCCAAATATAAAGTCACCTCTCAACTGAATCATAGCCAATAATGATTATGATAATTATTATTATCCCCCGCCGTATCTCATCATAATATTCATGCAGACTATAGGAACAGCTTAATTCATGCTTGGTGTACAAAACAACAGCAGAGTCAGTCAGAAACATGTACATTGTGTAATTTATGTCTCTATTTGTCTTGTATATTATCACTGCAATGCAAAGTATGAGGTGTATGTAAATATGAAATCATTAAGTAATTAAATCATTTATTTGTAACACCTTCACTGTTTGGCCTTCCTTATAGTGTAACGACTCCTTTTCTCTTGTACAACCAGAGGGGGGAGCTATTATACAAACATCCATAAAGGTTTTGTTTCTTATAAAGAGATTGGATCATTATGTAAGATAGTAGCAGTCAACATTTTGTTTTTGCATTCCTTGACAATACAAGAAGTCTAAGGTAACGCTTTAAGGATGCACAACGTAGTTTGGGGGAAGACATTTTATTCAGAAGAGATAGATCTTTAGTCTGCCGAAACAAACCAATCAAACCAACTGTCTTTGTTCTTAATGACTGAATGAACAAACTAACCTGAAAGGACAACACAATTTCATACTGTTTCAGTTTGTTTATATGTGGCGGACCCCGCCACCTTTCTATCTTCAAACAGTGTTCTGGGACCTTATTTTTCATATGAGAACAGCTTGTTTATTCAGTTATGGGGGAAATAAATATGTCATGGTTTGTCTTATTACCTCATTAACATTGTAAATAATACAATTCTGAGTTTGAATTTCTTCTCCAAAACTACGTAGTGCCCCTTCAAGTTGGATGGCATGCACCTTTCACACTACTCAGTTGGATCCTTTTGTCAGTCTGCTGTTGCATTCAGCTCCAGCTTTCTATTTGCTCCACTGGAATTGCAGGTGACTGAGCATCCCATTCACCACGCGAACCTGCACTCCAGTTTTTGCACTGCAGTGTGCTTTTTTCCCTGTTTGAGATGTTCCAGCAAAGGTCCCTCTGACATCATTTAAGCCGGAGAAATGAACCACAAAATTCTCAAGCAGATTAGCGGTATAAGAACGCCCTCATTGTTAAATCCCTGCATTCCAGACCTGGGAGGATTGTTTTACCTCCAGCCAACTGGAAAGATTGTTATCCTTTCCCTTTGAGACTTTAACTCTAGCGAGCTCACATTCCTTTTCTAAACACGCCACAGGACTGTATCAACTGTGTCAAACCAAATTTAGAAAATATAACACACACACACACACAGATCTTTCTCTTTATTTTTATTGAAAAAAAAATCAACACATTATTATCACACAATTCCAACAGCTTCTCTGTGAAAGACAGCAACAAAAATGGCACAGCGTGGCTGTCGAGCAAGTAAAACACCACACATTTGCCGCCTTTTTTTCTGAACAAGAACAATTCAGTGCAGGCTGGACAAAAATAACAACAATGAGAAAGTGAAGGGGGAAGGAGTGAGACCGAGCTGTTAAAAAACTAGCTTGTGCATTGATCTTTTTTTCTTTAAACGTTAAAGGTAATGCAAGAAAGCACACATGGACCGTGGCTGAACTATTACTGGAAAAAAACAGGGTGTAAAGAAAAAGAGATCATACTTAATATAAGCATGTTGTCTGCTGGGCCAACTGCTGTTTGTTCATGGAAAATCTCACATACATACTTGTAACTGAGAACATTATGCAATCCAAGATGACTTAAGGCTGAAATGTGACGTTTTCACAGAATTGTTCGCTGCGAAAAAGTTTTAGTGTATCTTAAAGACAGTACGCTCAGATTGCCTGTTGGAATGTGCTCATGAGGTAACAGACATACCAGAAGTATTTCATGTTTCCTGCCATTCATTTCACAAATAAATCTGCCCAGCATGACTCGCAATGTTAACATTATAGCTCATCGCGCATCTTTTCTCCTTTAGGTCTGACCACCCTGCCGATGTACATGATGGAGTTAGACTTGTTGTCCCTCACTAGGAAAAAGAAGGGGTGATCCACGTAGAAAAGTTTGGGGTTCCTCAGCTTGTCGGAGCCGAAGATGCTGCTGTCGTACGGGTTACCTCCGACGTCCAGCTCGAGGGCTGACGCGTGGAAGACGTTGGAGAGGTAGAGGTCCTTCTTTCCGGAGATGTTGGACAAGTCGGCCTTGGCTTTGTCCACGGCCTCGGTCAGGCCGAGCTCAGCCAGGTGTTTCTGGAAAAGAAACATTGCTCAGGTCAAAGGGTTGCTGTGGGTTGACTTTTAGATGTAACCACACATTATTACAACCAGTCGATCCAGCATTACACCATGACTTACCTGCAGGTTGTGGCTGACATCCAATGAGATCTTGGGGAGGGAAATGGCCACAGCCCTGTTCTCCATCTTGCTGATCCAGGTGTCCACCTGCTTTCTGGTTAGGAGTTTCTCCAGGCGATTGAGGGGCTCCAGGTGGTAGGGCATGATCATGAACATAGAGGCCTGTTTCTGGCCCAGGGGCATGTTCAGCACAAAGATGCGGTTCTCCGTGTCATCGTAGAAGTCATACAGACCTGCGGGGAGCACACAAATCAGAAAATGTTATCTTGCTTGCATTCTTGTAGCTAGAATCAGTTTTGAAGACACAATAATGATGGAGAAACTCACCTGTGCGATGCATCATGGGAATTCCAATGGTGAACGAGCGGGTCACCAGGAAACCACGCTGGTCCACCATTTTTTCATGGAACTTCTCGTCCCAGTGAGCTGTCGGGACAAAACCATTGAGGTCTCGGTTACACATCTGAACAATTATTTCACATCTCTGTGTGATTGGGATCAGAAAATGAAAATGCAACAAGGCTTTGAACATGAGAGACTACTCATACTTACGCTTGAAGAACATAGCATTGACAATCATGGCTCCGTCTGTGTTCTGCACATCCTTGGTGATCTCAGGCAGCTTGCCATCGGTCGACTTGGCCGCCCACTCGTTGATGGAGTTCACCGCGCTCCTCTTGTCCCTGAAGTTGATTTTCGAGTGGTCGTAGTTGTAGTGCTTCTTGCTGGTTTTCACAAACTCGTCAGCGAAGGAGACGGAGCTGGGGCCATAGAGGCGGTTGTTGATCTTCCAGGTAGTGTTGCGCTTCTTGGCATCGCTCACCTGAGAAAGAGCAACACATATACGGTCACAAATGAGCAATTTATAGAAAGGACTGAGGTCAGGACTAGTTTGTGTATTTGATATTGTTGCACTCACCTCGGTGAGCAGCTCTGACAGGCCTGCATGCAGATGCTCATCCTTCAGTTTGTCAGCACTGAGGACAGTCTTGACCTGGGAGGCAGTGGAGGCCTTGCCGCCAAGAGCCACCATCCCCAGAGAAGAGGCCACCACCACAGGGGAGATGAGGATATTCTCTGTGTCTTTCTCCTTTGCCATGTTGTGGTAGAGGCTAAATCAAAATCACAAAAAAGATGATTTGCTTGTGTTACAAAGTAATTTCCCAGTCTGGGATCAATAAAGTATTTCTATTCTGTTCTGTTCTATTCTATTCTATGCTTCAGCAAAACCAACCATCACTATACACAATTATGATCACAGAAATGTGTCGATGTCAGACCTGAAGGCCAGATTGGCGCTGGTGTCAGCCAGCGTGGTGGCGTGGCTGCTCAGCTTCTTCTCCTCTGCAGAGGCCATGAGGCCCAGCAGACAAACAGCAACAATGTTAGTCATCCACATCCTGTCCGTCTACTAAAGCAGCCTTGGCAGCCTGTGAAAAGGGAACAAAAGAAAAAGTTAGGGCTGAACATAACTCAATCTGCGGTGGCTTCCTAAAATCAAATAAAACAGGTATGTGTATTGATTTTGAGATGGAAGGCACACGTTCAGAGTATCTCCCCAGAGTGGGTTTGTGGAGTGAATAATCTTCAGAACTGGACTATGATTGGGATGTGAAGCTGTAAGTGGAGGGGCAGGGCTGGCTCAGCCCACACAGAAGCTTGGGAAGGCCTCCGATTTCAGGCAGACATGCACCTCGCCACGTCAGCAGCAACTGAGGCTTTTAGCTGTACAGCTGGAGCTGCCATCCAGTCAGAGAGAAGCTCTGCGCTGAGTCGAGACTGAAATATGATACCTCTCTGTTCTCTGTGTATTGTAATACCGTCTGCATTTTGATGACTTTAATGACTTCTTCTTGAGCCAAAACAAGATAGGGATAAGAAATCACTGTGTTTCTCTGTGCAGGGTTTGTGTTACACATTCTCTACAGCAGCTCTCTGAGCTCGTCTTTAGTCCCAGAGAAAGGGCGTGTGCCTGCAGGCTATATCTAACTCATCCCATCCTATTGTTCAAATAAAGCACTCAATAAATAAGGCTGTGATTAACCAGCTGATTCTGCTTCTCTAAACACGTTTCTGCTCCCTCTCCACCATTCTGAGTGCAGATATACAGTATGTCGTCTGCATCTCTGTGTTTGCATATTTGTGATACAGCAAAAGATTACTTTTCATCATGTTCGTATACCTTCAGATCTTTTGATGCCTGCGATTTTCATTCTGAAAGACAAGAGGTGCGAGCAGGGTGTAATTCATTATACAAGCTCTGATGGAAACATATTCTGTGTTGTCGAATTTTTCCATCTTATTTCCCAGTTTTCAACCTTTAGAGTTAAGTCGTTATGCAAGTTAGCCACCACTCGTCCACAACTTTTTTTCATTGGCTGAGCGTGAGCCAGAACAATTTTGTCCAATCAGCTGCGCCACAGTGGAGCAGCAGCACGGATTTCTGGAGGGCAGGGTTGGACCGCTCAGCTTCACAAAGTAATGGATTCAACAACAAAAAAAAAATAATTGGGTGCATATGAAGTACTTTCCTGATTGAGCTTAATACATTTAAGTGTGCACTGACAAGCAAGAGGCAAAATGCTTTGGTATCATCATGCTGGGAAACTTTAAGTTCAGCAAAAGATTTATTCTTTTTTTCCTCTACAGATAAACTCAAATAATATGCGTGCAGGTCAAACAGCCAGTGAGATAGTTGAAATTTAAAACTGGTTAAAATGGAAAAATGCTGTACTGTAACTTTAAACCATAAAAAAACAAAGCAGTCCCTACGCCCTCTGCATTCCTGCCTGAAAACAAAGACAGTTATTCTCTAATCCTTACCTGGCACAGATTCGCTGGGTCTCTCCTCTGAGTTTTTGTCCTGTGAAAAGCACAACTGCAACACGCTCTCCTGCTCTTTATATCCTGAGAGAGAGAACCTTCTAGAAGTGGGAATGGGATATTCCAATGAGGGTGTCTGTCTTTCCTCAGGAAGTTGGGAGCTGGGACGTCCCCCTTTAAACCACAGGGTGGAATGAGAGGGGCGGCTGAAGTCTCAGCGCTGGTCTGGGCTCAGCTTTGAAACTTTCCCAGCGGTGGTTGCAGATAGAAACACAGAGGAAATCTGATTTATGGTCAGTCATAGCTGCTGATGTGCAGAAATATTCCTCGGCTTCTTGGTCCTAAAGCTGCTCGCTGACTCAATCTCTAACACTGGTTTCATCACATTTAAAATATGAAGAATAAACGGATTTTTGATAGGAACTGAATGATAATTGTGCATAAAAAGTTGTGGCGTGTCGACATTGTCTTTGCAGTTGTGTGTGCGAGCCTCTTTGGAGCACCATTCTTCTGCAATCTCATCTGATGACACGACAGTGAATGGGCTCATTGTTGGAAATGTTACCAAGTAACAAGAAAAGCAGTAACTTTATTAGTGTTAACATTGTTAGAAAGATGTCTGGTTTCACATAGAAACTCCAGAACTTTAAAAGCTTTACAAAGGCTCACAGGGGTTTGCAAGATCTCCATCCTCTGCCCTCCCCCACAGCTGCCACGTCTCTCCAACCCAGCTGCTGATTGCAGGGTTGTTGAAGGATGGGGGTGTAAAGGAAGGCTTAGGGTTAAACAAAAAACTAAAACTGCAGGGTCCTAAGAAGGGATTCCTTTCTTAATCAATTTAAGAACATTTTCAAGACAATAAACTATGTAATGTAATTGTGTTAACCTGTCATTTGCTTAAACATATCATCTTAATATGAATGTCTGCATTATAATATCAGAGTCGGACAGTGTTAGTCATAACATGTACTTAATTCTCCGTATGTTCTGTCTAATCTGCAGAAATCAGTGAAACATTTGCCACAATTATATCCACTATAGAAGGACAAAGAACAGTTGATAGATACGTATAAATGATTGATCTTGGTGTCTGATGCAAGATAGAGGAATTCCTTCACTCTTAATCCTCCTATTTAGCAGCGCTCTGCGAACTGTCCTGACATGCCAGCTAATAACTGGCTTGGAGTTTTTATAGTGGCTTGTCAGACGAGACGTCACAAAAGTTCCGCAAAAAGGAAACAGTCCCCAAATCTAACAACGAGCCCACCTACCTCATAATTTCATCTTTAAAGGGTTTCACACATGCAGGTTTACAGCCACTTCCCTCACCTCAGGGGGTGTTTGTCATTCTATGAAAAGCCCCAGGAGCAAAAGTTCACTGTGAAATTCCTGAGACTGAGGGCAACTTGTGGGTCAAGCAAGTCTGGACAAATCTCTGAGTACACACGATCTTTAAACTAGCAGTCCTTTCACTGTCTGCTGTTATGTGGAAGAGGCCTGAACATCCACACAGACAGATAAAGGATGGTGTCTTTGATCGTATGATAATGGTATGACCTCAGTGAAGACTTGTGATTGTGATACTACATTGCATGTGTGCTTTACAGAAAAGACTCAATGGGAAATACTGACACGGTATGGATACAGGATTAGCACCTCCTTAAAACTGTCTATAGATAGTGTTTGCACTTTCCTGAACCACCAACACATCATTGCAAACACCTACAATACTGTAAGACTTTTATTCCTTGAGACGTGGTAGTAAGGATGTAAAGGCAACACTTAAATGATGCAATATTTCACCAAGTGAAAATGTAAAGCTGGTCAGAGGATTGCAACAGAATCTGATAAAAGAGCAGGAGTGACAGCCCTCAGAGGGCGGAGCCAGCCCTAAATAACTAGAGCAATGAAATGCTATGGAGCCCGGTCAACATCTGGATATGATTACAGTAACCTCAGCCTCTCCATCTGTTGCATCATCAGTTGTGTGTTTTTCAGTGTTGCTTAAAGAAGATCAATCGATGAGGTTATTTTCTTGATCGTTTCCTTCAGTAAATTTGAGTTCATTTCACGTCCATATATTGATATGATATATATGATAAACTATGGTTGACAGAATCAACACTTTTACAAGCAGGATGGTCAATATTTTCCAAGTACTCATTGGGGAATGAAAAGTAATTATTATTACTTTTAAAGGAGACATATTATGCTCAATTTCCTGTCCATAATTTTCATTTTGAAACACTTCCAGAAAAGCTAAAAAAAAAAAAAAAACACATCAGTTTTCTCAAACTGCACTGTATTAGTCCTCTGTCGGAATCACTCTGAAGGCCCCCCCAATCCTGAATACCCCGTCTGCTCTGATTGGTCGGCTCACTCACGCCAGAGCTAGCACACGCAACAAGTGCTGACAACAACAGAGCAACTAACAATAACAAAGCAGCTGTGCTAAATCAATTCATACATGCCAAACTGGCCCCTAAGCATAAATTATGCAAATGTTTGACACTGTGATGTAGTGTGATGTCAAAAAGTCACAGAATTAAAGGCGTCACTACTGACGAGGCATTTCAGGAGCAGAGAGAGAGGACCTCTGTTGAAACTGACTTTGACCTTTTTAACTTTCAAGATCTTTTACATGCACAAGAACATATATAAAGCACTGAAGGAACACAAAAACAAAAACAAAAAAAGCATAGTAGGTCTCCCTCGAAGGTCCAGTGTTTAGGCTTTAGTGGTATCTAGCCGTGTGGTTGGAGATTGATACCAACTAATTATGCTTCGCCTCACCCTTCCCTACAGAGGCCATTAAAAATGCAAAAGGCCTTCTCTATATCCGGTGTTTGATTTGGCCATTCTGGGCTACAGTAGAAACATGGCTGTGAATATGGTGGACTCATTGTAAGGTAGCAAAAACACAATTCTCTGTTCAGCTGACTGTACACTAATGAACGCATAGCTGCCAATAGATGCCTCCTAAATCCTACACATTGGTTGTTGCTATTTATCAAGTCGTAAGGAAACGTTTATAAGAAATGGAATGCAACCAAATTAAATTCAAACAGTTGCTCATTTTAAAGTTACTACTGTAGAGGAGGACGGACCCACATCGGGGTTGAGATCAACCATAGGAGTTCAAGAACTCTCTTGTGCGACCATCTGTGTTAGTTCTTCAAACAAAAAGACAAATAGGACTTGGCAGCCTGTTGAGCTCTAAGGAGGATTTCTAAACACCTACTTCCAGATGTCTCAGCGTTGACCCTTCCTCATTAACGCACTTTCCATATGGACAACAATATTGTTTACAGATTCCTGTGCTATCGACTAAACTCACCCAAGGTGATTGGGGCAGAGTTTGAAGTGTTCTCTGCAAATGTTTTCTTTATCATTCACAGTCGCCATTATTAAAAAAAATGTTCTGAAAGAATGTTAACAGTCTTAAAACTCTGTTATATATCATGTATGTTTATCAGGGTTGGTTCTAATCATGTCACAAACTCTGTCACAAACTACTACGACTGCACACTGAGGAGCTGCTGGACACAAAGAGTCTACTGAGGGAAGCAGAGCAAAGCAGCTGCCAAGAGAAGTGTGACGTAAGACCTGAGAGGTGTTTCATCTTTGCTTCATAATGTGACTTTCTGTACTTTTGAGCCGATGAGTGCAGCGAGGGGTTTGATTGTATATAGTGCAATTTCAGTCTGACCCAGGCTTAAATTGGCCATTATAAGATGATAATTAAATGAATTTTACACACACTGGAGAATTAGGACCACTTGCTCTTCTATGAAACAGACTGACTGTACAGTCAATTTTGAACATTTGAACTGTGTACTAACTAAACTACTGATGCTTTACAAGTAGGATTTACTTATAATCTTCTAATAAACACGACTACCAGCCATGACCCAGTTCCATTACTTCATCTATAATATTGTGCATTTAACAAATAAAAATGCATCATCATAAGACAGTCGGAATCCTCTCACTGAACACTTCATCTTTAAGTACATTAATATTAGATTAAGACACGCTTGCACCCATCTGTCTACAAAAACATCAAATGAATAGGGGGCAAAAGAATGATGTTCAGTCAAAGTTATAAGGCTGACCATACTGACCACCAAACTTTTAATTTAACAGAGCAAATGATAGGTGGATAATTACACTGCCATTATGTGCAGCGTAACTGTCTAATTTGGATCTAAGTTGGTGATGATAAGGCACTGTGGTGAGTCTTTCTAATGGTTTGGATAATGAATGAAAATGCCCCCTGGTGGCAAAGGTTTGAGGTTGTAAAGTTCCTCCAAGGCCGTCAAAGTTCTCTTCACAGTAATTAAAGTCTTAATTGAGGCTGTATTAAAGTTTGGATTCTTTGTTTTACTCTCGAGATGTTGTTAAATTTAACCTCTTTTAACTCTCCCCTATGTGCACGAGAAAAAAAATGCTAAAAGAAGAATCTTGCTAAGACAGCAAAGACATCCAACCCTTAACGTTTGTGTGGAAGCCTTAAAAGTTGGATATAAACACTTAATGTCAGCAAATGAGAACCAATGGAAACCAAGAACCAATGGAAATAACGTTTAAATGTTTGTCAGACAATATAACTATTCGATCTGCCACTGCATTGCATTGTGGACTAACAGCCACTAGATGGAGTGCACAGCAGCCAAATTAAGTACACCCTCTGTGCTAAGGAAGGTGTTTCAAGACAGCATCCTCAAAGGTATGCAGATGGTATTGTTGTTCCACCACAGCATGAAAATGTTAAAAAGTGGGGGTATTTTGAGGAGTCAAACGAAGCTGCTATGTTGACAGTCAGATATAGTGACTTCGACTTTCTGTTTAGGGGGCACTGACACATTTTTCTGTTTGTGTCTGCCATTTCTTTCTTTGCTTAGGAATGTGGTGTCTTAGCCCTCGAGACGCTACTTCTTCATCATGGCATGTTGGACTGAGGGCAGACTAGATGCAACAGTCACTTATTATTGACTCTTTCAGGGTCCATAATGGCATTACAAGATGGGATGTGCAGAGGCTAGCTGGTTACTTCTAACTTCAGTCGACATCCCTGAGACAAAATGACACATGACGTCAATGCTTACTTCTTCAAACTCTGTTGATTATTGTATTTGATTTTTAATTGTTTTAAACTTACATTCTTACATACAGCTCCTTAAAGAAAGGGAAAGCGAAAGCAAAATACACAGGCAACCGTTCACATCGACTCCCTGCAGCGATCTTTAAAGTGTTATATTAAATCAATGGTGTTTCAGTCCCCCGACAGACTTGCTGCAGTGAGGCCTCTGAACAAACCACACCCTGCTGTGAAATTCCAGCAAACCTTCAAAGTGACAAAAAGCTGTTGAAGTGGCATTTAGACGATACAGTCTGCAGTACTGTCTTCATTGGTATTATCATTATTTCATCCTCATTCAACCATGTCTCTGCACCAGTCCTGTCCTGTACCCTCTCAGACAACGGCAGTCACAAACTCTTCCATCGATTCCTCTTGCATTACGTAACACCACATGCACAGGAGACCCCTACCAGCCATTCCACCCTCGCTGCTTGGTTGGCATTTCCAAATGGGTGGAGTTCACAACAAAGTGCAGCAGCAGGAGCTACTGGCTAATACCAACCTGTGGAGAGAGGAGCAGGGAAGCTGGGGTCTGCCACATCAAACAGTGATATGCCACAGGAAATGGTCCTGAGGGGAAGCATCTCCCCCTGCTTCCCCACCCGTTGATGCCCATAGGGCAACAATGTCAAGTCATGTGTGTGTGTGTGTGTGTGTGTGTGTGTGTATAGTGTGAAGAGGAGGGTCTAATCTCAACATCAAATTGCCAATTAGTTTACCCTTTTTGGTCTGACTGCAGTTTTATGCAACATGCCTTAAGAAGGCCACACATACACAAACTCTTAATTTCCATCAGCATGATGCTGAAGTATCTGGCAGCATCACCACACTGACTGTTTCCTTGGTGATACATCTGAACTGTTACTCTTTTTAACCACAACTCCTCCTCCACTTAACATAGGAATGCACACCAGGCACACCAATTAAATGCATCTGCTCTGAAAATGTTTGAGCATCTCAAATGCTGTATTTGTATCTGCTGGTGAGTCATTTCACACCCCAGAGACCTGCTGACCACCTGTCATTGTCCTGGACGATCATCACAGTCTGTGTGAGTTTCACTGTCCTCTCAGATACAATACACAATCCAATTTGTCTGCGTGGCTTTGTTCCAGAAAAAGTGCATGAGTATGAAATGAACAGTTAGCTTAACATATCACCACATACTGCATATATGAAATGCACATTAATGTGTGTAGATCAGTGAAAGGTGGTGGGCTGTTGGCCACTTTAGTAAGTCTCTTACCTCTTAGAAATAAATATTCTGATGTCGTGGTCTCAAGGCAAATCAGTCCGTGTAATCAAACAAAGTACTTTTTTTTAAAAAAAACAAGCATTTACCTTTTTCTTTACGAGTGAATACATTGTATCCATGCAGTCAGTACACTGTGTATTTGACGTTTCAAGACTACTAATTTGTGGTTAAGATGGGTTTTCTGTTATAAGTATTGATCCAAATAACAAAGAAAATGTTTTAATCATTACAAGAGGTCAACATTTGACATCACCCACCATCACTGTGGCACTATCAGCAGCATCTATACAGCTAATGGAACAAATTAGAATGAATACTTGATGTGTGTCAATGGTCGATGACAAGGCTCTGCCTGACATTACATGCTGCCTTTGATTATGACTGCTGATAGTGTTTTCGTGACAAAAAAAAAAAAAAAATCAATAAATCAGTTTTGTTTAGTGAGTCATCTGGTGTGTGTCAATGACTGAAAGTCTGAACGTGGAAAACACTGAATGTGGAGGGGCCGGTGACCCCTTTGGCAGATAGATTGTTTACTTTGTTGAATTGCCTGGTCGATTAATGAGACTCAACAGTAACTAACTTTATCAGATGCAATGGTCTCTGATGGTACTGGAAAGCAGACCTTACTGCCTGTTAACGTGGAGGACAATCACAATACAATAGGATATTAAAACATCTTATGCAAATAACTAATCTGATAGAAAAGAAACCCCTCCATCATTTGCATAGAGAATACGAAGATGAAAATGTGTTTGGTTACGACCTTTCATCTTTGTCACGTCTGATAATGAAAGGCATTTTGTTCATTATCTCTTAATATGTACAGTGTGTTACATGTGTTGTTGAGACAATAAACAGATTGATAAAAAAATGCTTTTTTGACTTAAATGACATTTGCACGTTGTTGCGTTCAAATACCAACGGATTTTCTGGCTACGAACGGTCGATTGGGGAATATGGTAGTTCAGCACCAGTTAGCTTCGATTTCTCTCACTTTAGGGTTATTATGAAAATCATGTTGAAACTTTATGAACACTTTTCAATTTATCTAAATGTTCCAGTTAATTAAAGCAACGTGAGCGCCTTTAAGGTGTACCAACGGCGCAGCAACATCGGTGAATTTACGACGCGACTTGAACGCGCAGACCGAGAGTAAAGTCAGCCTGGTGACGCTCGCTCACTGTACAGGAGGGCTGGAGATAAAAAGACAGACACACACTCCTCCCACCATTCAGGACACTGAATCAGGGGTATCGCTGAATACTGCTGTTCACAAAGGGGACGAGGAGGTTTTACCTACAGAGTGATCCAAAAACCACAGAGGACGGAGTAACTGAAAATATAGACGGGACGGTTTTTTTTTTTTTAGCTCGACCGAAGCCACTACCATCAACCGTCCCGCACTCACCTCACCCGGCTCCTTTCTCCTTTGTTTTCGCTGTGAAACTTCGGCTCTGTCAGCATTTACCGGCCACCCACCTCTCACACGTTACCTCTGACACGGGTTGTCCCCGTTTGACTCTCGGGCAGGGGGACATTTTTTTTTGTTCATTTACCGAGGAGAAAGAGCCTCAACTTCACCGTGCGGCGCGAAGCTAACTGTGAAATCAAAGAAAAGTGGCAGCAGCCCTCAGACAGGTGAGTCTGTAACGGTGCAGTTTGTTTGAGCTGTTTACCTGAGGGTGACTTTTAAAAAAAATAAATAAATAAAGTTAGCGACATCTTCAGACATTTTCTTTTTAGAATTGTTTTACAGTCACAGACCTCATTTTCACATGTTTAAAAAAGTGTCTGCTACTCTAACTGATGGGAGTTTTTACCCCTCACACTAGCTAACTAGCTGGAACGTACCTACAGTCAAAACAAGCTAGTATCCTTCACAAGTTGACATGTTTCTGTCCTTTAATAGACGTTTACGTTTCAAAGTGAAAGGCTCTCAGTGATGGGCATCATCAGTGTATTTTTAGCTATAAGTATGTGTTTTACCCATCACAGGCTTTAAGCTACTTGCCACACTGCTCACTGGTGGTCTCATGTGCAGCCCAGAGGAATGGGACACGCCCATGCCGTTGTTTCCCATGAGAGCTAGGGTTTTCCTTTTTGGTGAAACTGAATTGATTCACACACCTGAGCTTCCCATTCACCAATTGATGTATGTCACAAAAAAAAGATCAATCATGTAAAACTGAGGCTATTAAGTCTATGGCCTTAAAGTAATATCGCAATATTTTTAGGCTATGTCACGATGCATGATGCATATCGCGATATATTCAAATCCCCTCAAAATCACTCCATAGAAGCCAGAACCAGGCAACACAATCTGAAAACAAGACATTTTTGACCAAACCTCGATATCGATATTTCGACCTATTGTAGAATTTTGATTAAAAAAATCTTCTGTAACGTGGATATATTGATTTAAGTGGGTAATATTAGAAGTAGAATAGTCTGGTGAGTATAGAAGATTACATCATTTAACTGTAACACAGCCTTAATAACCAGAAAAGACACTTGTGCCACATCACGATATGACTACATATTTAAGACAATATACAGTCTCATATGAAATAATGATGACAATATTATATTGATATATTGTCCAACCCTTGTATTAATTTTACTCATGCACAGCTCTCTTGCCACCGACATTCATAATTCATAAAACCATTATTTTCTCTTTTGAAGACCATGATTGTCATTCGGATGTTCCTGGGATGTCAGTATTCCAAGAAAGATTTCAGTGTCTTGTGCGATTCATGGGATTGCTTATTGCATTCACGTAATGCAGCACCTCATCAGAGAGAGTTTAATCTAGTCAATTTGCAGGCTTTACTCCTCTTTAAACCCAGGCCACTGGAGAGGATCCATTTGGTACATTGTCTCTTTAGATCCTACTTGACTTTGTTCACACGTCCCCATCTGTCACTGCAACACTTAAAACAACTAACACTTTGGTAACATCTTCTAGGCATGTAAATAATTACTTTTAAAAGGATAACAACCTGCTTGGTCAGAGTTTCAATAGACGGATGACTCAGGACGAGTCAATACTTGAAAAAGTGACTGTGCAAGGGTGTTTGTTTTTATCGCTTATTTACAACGTCTATAAATGGATTGAGGGGCCTCGGATTGGAGTGTGCTGAATCCTGTGTTTTTTAACCTCTTTTTGGCTTGTACCACAGTGCTGTATGCGTCTAAATAGTGAGTGAGGCTCCTGTCCCGAGGGTAGCCAGCACTATAAAAAATTTTCAGGTCATGACATTGAAACTCATATTCTTTGCCACGTGAGAAAATAAGCCTTACTCTTGATGTTCGGATCGCTCCAGTTGCAGCTGTGTGAAAAAATGGTACAAAGCGTTGACATTTTGAGGTTAGCATACGTGGCATAACATATACATTTGTACAGTTCTTCAAGTTTGCTTGGATTAGAGTGTGATATGCCTGTCAAAAAATGTCAGCAGCCATGCTGAAAAGGCTTTGGCTTGTTCTAAAGATTACCCTCGACTTGAAATGTTATTTTAGGAGAATAAATAGAGAATAGTGGGAGATGTAATAGGTCAGAACATGGAGGAATGCAGTGTGCTGTGTTCACAGCAGTAATCCACTTACTGGATACCGAGTCTTGCACACATAGTGTTGCAGATACATTGAAGAGCTTTTTACGTTTTCTTTATCCAGCTTCCAACTTCCATGCATATTGCTGCTGTTCACAAAGTAGATGTCCTGCTGATTAGACATGTAGAGTTGCACTGTGGAGACAGTAGCTGGCCCTATTGTCCATGTGAGATGAGTATTGATTCTGTGCTTCAGCCATTTGGCTTTGCCCTGCTTATGTAATTGCCCATGTATTTGTTTATGTACTGTATCCTCAGAAGAGAAACATGCCCAACACTCATTTGACTATAGATGAAATATCCTGTAAGATACTTGCTAGCCTCTTGTACCTAAAGAAACCGACTGTATTATTGGTCAAATCTGTAGAATTATCCAGAGTACCAGTCTGACTTGTAAAAAATGACCTGTTATTATTGGCAACCCTAAAGCAGTGAGGTCAAGTCCATCCCTTTCTGTCTCTCTCTTTCGCTCACACACAAACTCACACATGCACACATTCCATGCCTGTCCCCAGTAAGGATAATGAACCTCCACCGAGAGCTAGCACGCTTCTGAAAGCATTTGCTATTAATTCGTTGCACCCACATAAAGGAAAAATCTGATTTGCATGTGGTTCTACTCACTGGAGCATTAGTAAACCTTTAATAATGGGTAGATAAATTGGATTTAAAGGTTTAGGGACATGAGGAATAATAAAAGCTTTTGTACAAGGCTGTGTACATATCAGCCTTGCCTAAGAAGAGACCATACATTTCACAGTATTTTACATTACACACCGCTTCTTCTACTGCATCCAATCTTCCTTTCTGCTAATACATTTCTCACCACCTTCAACTGGAGTTGAAAGAGCTTAAATGAAGCACACGCTGGCAAAGATTGAGTTCAAATTGATGCTGAGGAGTGCCAGTGCTCAAGACTTTACAGTATGAGCTGGTCTAATTCTGTGAGGCATTGTTGAAGCAAATGTGGATGAGTAACAAATGTTGAAGCACACAGTCAATAACATACAATCACATAATGGAGCCTTGCTTCACCGAGAGAACAAGCTTACTCGATACGGTCCGAATATAAACAACAATAGGTTGAAGTTGAATGATTGGCTAACAGGGGGAAAATCCTTTATTTATCTGAAAGACCAAGTGACAAGCCAACTCTTTATCCGCATGTGCTATCACACACTTAATCAGCATCTTTCAGTCCATGGTTTTCAGTCAAAGAACATAGAGGGCTTGGGGGCAAAGTTTATTCGTATTTGTAGTCATGTTAAGTGATAAGTTGATGAGTGAAACAATCCCTAGAATGAGCTTGTACACTATATTAATAATTGTAATTAATACTATTAATTAATAACAATTATGTTAATAAACATAATTGAGTTAAATAATTAAAGGTTCCCTCACGTTTACAGACACACAGTTTGTGCCAGTTGCTGACAGCAACAGTCAAAACTGTCAGAATACCATTAGGTGATTATCTCCTCTGTGTCAAACACACTTATTTGCAATGAGTAGCAGTTCCTGTTAAATTTCAGTGTTCAGCGGAACATGACATTTGTGTGAGATGACCACCGGATGGACTATGGTTTCTGGAAAATTGTTGTCAAATTGGAGCCAACAATAAAAAATCCAGGGCTAATTGCTATTAATTTCTCCGTCAACACTGGAGGCTTTGGTTAGCTGTTTTTGCTAGTTTGCAACTTGAGCTCTCTTCAAAGCCCGACAAACTGGGCGGTGCAAAACAGAGGCCTCCCTTTGAAAATAGGCAATAATACCTCCTTGACTGCATAACAAGTCTGTTTGTTTTTCTTTCATTCTTGGTAATATTCCCAGCATTTGAGATCCACCGCCACAGAATTTGAACATTGACCTCTGTAGCTCAGAAAATGCCAATTTAGTGAAATAAGTTTTTCATATGTTCAGTGCCTTGGGTGTCTGCATTACATTTTTATGGAAGAACTGATTAAGGTTATTATCTAATCCTTTAACCATGAGAAGGAAAGTGGTTTTTCATTTCATCATTTTAGTTTATTATTGTACTTGTATTTAAATGCAATACTTGTATTTTTGTCTTTGCAACTAGGAAATGAAAGTGTTGTTTTGTGTAATTAGTCCTGCAATGGAATTAAACAAGTTGTATACAAGACCATGTTTATATATTGAGAAAGCTCAGAAAACCAAAGATGCTATGGTGGCACCTGCTTGTCTGGTTTTGCCTCCCGGGCTCAGACAGCAGTCACAGTAGCGGACAGGGCTGGGTGTGATGTCAACACACAGATGGTGGTGAAGAGCCCTCACGAAGACATACAGATGGCACCTTGATAAAACATACTAGTCCACCCACTTTCTTTTTCCTCACAGCAATTGTAAAACAGTCGGACTGAGGAGGCCAGAGGGAGAACTGGGCCAATGGAGTTGTCCATTTGCCCACAACAATGGTTCCCACCATGTCTCTGCATGCCACGAATGTCTTTGTCAGCTGTTTGCTTTCCCGGCCACAGTATCAGCACGACAGTATCACCTATGATTAGGAACCCATGGTACTTTGTCTCAATCCTAAACAGCTGACGGGCCAGGAGGGGTCCAGACATAACCCCTTTTGCCATTGCTGTATGTTTCTTAAAAGCCTCACAGCTGGGAATATTGGGTCATGCCAAATTAATTTAGGAAGCATTGCCCCAGATAGTATTACAGGAAAATAGAGGTGTACAGTGGACGTTTGGAAGTAGGTCCATCATTTTCTGACAGGCAGCACTAAACTCGTGCCATGAAGTGCCAAGTTTTCATCCAATCCAGAGTACAGTCACTGATTTCATTGATGACTACAAAGTCAAAGCCAAAAGAACCAATCTTTTAAATCCTCTGAAAACCTGATTGCTCTCTGCTTCTATGAAACATGATTACACATCTCTGCTGTAGAAAATAAATTCCCAGCAATAGATTGCTTCAGTAATCGGTTGAGTGGTAGCGGCCCACACACCCTTTTTTGTTGACTGGCATTTTATGGTAAAAGCAGCTGTGAAAGCAGTGACATGTTGGATAAAATACTGTAGGTTCAATCACATGGGGGCACTGTAAAAAAGTAACCGTTGCCTTGGTTGAAAAGCAATTTAAGCAGGCTTGTGAGCTCTCAAGTGGTTGCGATGGACTGTGTGTTTGTTATGGCCTCAGCACTCTTTCATACAAAATGTGTTTTGTAGATATTTTAAATGGACCATTAACTTAATCAAGAACCATCAAATGAAAAGCATCCAACAATAACTGCCTGCATTTTTCTTTCTTTATTACCAAATTCATGTACCATGTTATGAACAGTTTGGAGAATTAGCAATTACAGACCATTTAGTGGAAGCTGCTGATGTGCCAGCAGAGCTGAGCATGGGAGTTTAACGCCTAGTTCACATTTGTTATCAAAGCTTTAGTAATTGGTGTGAAGGAACATCAAATCCAGATGGATGTGGCTATAAAAAGCTGTTTAAAAAAAGAAACCTCTTCATATAAGGCTTGAAGATTGGATCCAGATGTTGTACACCTGCTGCTGGTTTCAACACCAGTACACTCACTCTGGTTTGACAAAAGAGGGAAAGTGCTCATCTTTTTTTTTTCTCTGCAAAACCATTAACCCCCCTGCCCTTTTGTCCTGGCTGTCTCTCTCCCTAACATACCTACAAAGTATTTTTTCTAGAAACAGAAACGATGTCAGAAACCCCTTGAGTCACTTGGTTGCTTTATCCAACTTGATGTGACTTTTTTTCTTGCACCATTAACAGGCCAAAGTTTTCTACTTTTTTTGCACAATATCTCAACAACAACTTTATAACTTATGAAGTTCACCTTTGTGGTTATAAGTGAAATGTCTAAAGAACATTTGAATGGGGCACCATTACATTTGGCACCAATATTCAGTACCATCATCAGATCAGAATTTCAGTTTGTCCAATACTTTGGTTTATGACTAAATAATTGCAAAACGAGAATGACACTCCGTAGACCAGTCTCCTTTCAATACAATCAAACCTAATCCAAAATCAAACTCAACAGGCCCATATCATTCTAAAAGTGAGAAATTAATCCTGGATCCCTCCCTTAAATTGAATCTGAACCAAAAGTTATGGGTGTTTATTCTGGGACAAGACCCATCCTCCATCCAAGTTGCGTAAATATCTGCTCAGTAGCTTTTGTTTAATCCTGCTGACAACCCAACCTAAATCAGTTTAGCATCAAAATGTGAAAATTGTCAGTATATTAGAATGTTAAGGTGTGCATGTAGCTGAAGGCACCACTCCTTTTAAAGTACAGTGATTAAAATAATTTAAATTCTAAAAAGTAAAGCCAGCATTTAACTTTATATTTATGGATTCTTGTGAGCTTGAAGAGTTGCATCATGGACACAGACATTCAGCTCAGACATCCCCACATGGTTCTTCCTGTTAGCTCTTCATTGCCTGACACTGGGATCAACCTCCTGTCCTGAGTGCTTGCCTTCACTACCCCTCCAGACGTCTGAAATCACAGGTTGTACTGAAGTTCATAAGAAAGTGGGGTGCAAGTATACATTAAGCAGACAAGAGTCAGTGTCATCCAGTCTTTAAAGGCGTTAATTATTCCCGCCCACACACACCATCAGCTGCTTAAACAGTGGCATGGTGGAATCAGAGGTTAGCACTGTCATCTCGCAGCAGGAAGGTGTTTGGTTCAAAGCTGACTGGGGCGTTTCTTTATGAAGTTTGCATGGCTTCCTTTCTGCTTCTGCACCAAAACATGTGTGTGGGTGGTCCACGTATCTAAGGCATTGGTAATACTCCTGCTTTTGGCTTTGACACCTAGCAGAAGAAACCTAATAGATGTTGCTCAAATTGTAGATTCCTATTTTCATGGTACATTGGTTCATGCTTCAAGGGAAAAGGACTGCAGCACCTAAAACACATAAATCAATAATGATAAACTCCTCCACACAGAAGGCTCCATGAAGATCCTTATGTGGCTTTATTGTTTATTTTATCCACATTGATTTGTCAAGCACTGTCTCTGCACTGTCAAGCTATCAAATCACCTTTGCTCTGACTCCAAATCTTCAGTCCATGAAGAAGCTTTCACGCTATAAGGTGAAGCCCACCTTCATAGACTGAGCCCAGATTATTTTTATCTCCAGATGAATGATGAGGGCAATATCTCCACACATCACTTGACCCACTTACACCTCTGTCATATAGCCCGCACTGAAATGAGTGGGTGGATTTCATTCGGCTCTCCCAGTCATTCATTTCATTTTGTTTTGCTCTAATAATGGAAATGAGTGACAGTAATGACTCTTCGTCTCCTGTTGTCAATTTCCTAATGTGAAGATACTGATGGGCTGTGATTAGATTAATTTATCCTCGGGATTATCTGTGACCCATATTTTTTTCACATTGATGGGCTGTCAGTGTGATGAACAAAGTGTCAGATTGTCTGGATGTTCTTCTACCATACCCCTCCCTACAGCTTAATTAATTTTGTTGTCGATTGCTATTTGCTTATATTGTGTCCACTGAATTATAGCAGTCATTTTATGTTGGTTAGTTCAAAAACTATTTCACCTCACAATAATTCTTATTTCTCAGCTGACTTTGAGCTACACTTGCATTACTCACTGCCTCGTATAGCAGAGCCCTGGAGTGTGTCTCTTTTAAATCTCAGGTTTAATATATCTGACAGCTCAGTTATCTGGTAAATGGTTAATATGGTGCCTTTTTTCTAAAGCTTTCTTAATGTCATAGACAATACATTTACTCAAGATTAGTGATGTAAATTGATTTGTACGTTTCAGAGTCAATTTATCATTAAATGCATATCATGACCTATTCAATGTCAATAGCAGGCAGGATATTGACAGCCAAGAGCCCTTACATAAGCATTTTGCTATACCCCTCTATCCTCATTTGTCGGGTCAGGATGTTCTGGTGCCACCATGGCGCCATTATGTGTTGAGTAATACTCAATTATTTTCTTTCTTGATGTCATGAAATCAGGTGAACTGGAGAAACCTGAACATCGATTCATGTTACTGACTATTCATTATGCCTCAGGGCTTGTATGCTTAGATATTAAAGTGCATTCATTCTTATGAATATGTTGAGGACTGTTTTTAAGGTCATCAAAGTGACTTCAGTGGAACCAGCGCCATTAAAGACTCTAGTGTGCCCTCACACTGCCTCATGTCCTCCGTTGAAAAGATGCACTTTGCATCACAACTACATCCACCTGCTTTGTCAGAAGTAGTAACGAGGGTCGTGTCAATCACCATTTTTCGCACCAGTAGAATCTCTTTTCCCTTCTTGTGTCCGCTGTTGAAAATGAAAGACATGAAATTCCTGACGTCTACCTTTTCTAACATCAGAGCAAACTGCTTGTTAGCCAGCATCCACTTAATTGTGCTTTGTCAGTGCTTATAAAATATTTTTTTGCTTACTTGCACAAGTTAATCAGTCTTCCTCCCCTGATATTTAAATATTCTATGAAAGCAGGCTGATCATTTCTAACATCCTCCTATTTGTAGGCGCTTGGTCTCCCTTGGTGGCCCTGACAAAGTTGAATCAATGGTTGTAATTGATTCTACCATAGATCAGTCATTTGTCTGTCAGTCCATAGCAACTGGATACATAACTGGAAAGAAATTTTGCTCAGATGAAAAAATTTAAGCACGTTGTGAGTTCAGTTTCAATCTCATCTTGTAGACCCATGACTGAAAGGCTTTGGGAAGGTGACAAATCACCTTAACCTCCATGTGTGCTGTAGGAGTCACTGACTGGCAGAGATGACTGGACAAACTGAGAGTGATTTGTGGTGGGACTTGATGTCAGACTCTGGAGGAACCGGAGCCTTGGGCTATAGGCTGTAGCCGTTTATTCTTTGCCTTCTACCACATTGACTCATGGGAGTGATTTATAGTGTTTGTTTAGAATTATGTTGGTAAGTTATGTTGACCTGTTAGTATTTATGGTTGCATTTGAGATTAGATGGAAACATTAAATATGTTGGGTAATGCAGAGGCTTTCTGCATATATTGCACCATGATGTTAATGCATACAATGCATGCTGTACCTTAACACCACCAAAGGTATATTGTATGCCTGTTTCTCAAGGTTGTAACATTATCTGGAAGTGGATATTTCTTCACACCTTTTGATATTTTTGTTGTTGTACTTTGTTGATTATGTTGTGAGTGAGATGGATAAAAGCACAAGGGAGAGTCGAGATGGGAGACAACAGTCTGAGAAATAAGTTGGCCAGAGAAAAGTAATTTCCCATGGTGTCCTCTAAAAAGAGATAGACATTGAACACAGCTTTAAATAAAGACTGGACAGACTTATACTCTTCCCATGGGCAATTCAAAATCAGTATGTCTCTTATCCAGGACTGTGGCGATTATTAAAAGTGGCACTTTTAGACAAAGCACAAACAAATCCACTTAAATCCTCAGGGCAAAAAAAACAAAATACAGTATATTCTATGGCACTGAATCATAACACAAGTTAGACATCAGGAAAGTTTCTCAACTTGACCCCTTTTTTAATTTGAATCCATCAGATATTGAGCAACCGAGTTTGTGATTTAGGGTAATACCCCCCACTCAGTTACTCCATGGTTATTGAAGGGGGTGTTATTGGTAGCGGTCACCATGTGATGGTGGATACAGTTTGTTTAGTTGATTATTATTTTCATCATACAGATGAAAGAAACCAAATGAAACCGTTACTTTGAGGGCCTCAGAAGTCATTGAGGGTGAATAAGCAAATTGATATGGTGGACACAAGCCTGTGCTTTTTTAGTGCCTGCCACATGATTGCTTTTAAAATGTGTGTGTACATAGTTGTAATTTTCCAGACCGTTCCTTATGATGCAGTTGTGGATTATTTTTCCACCTTTCACATTCTATAACCTTTTGCAGTGTTTTTGCTGGGACTCTTAAAAGTGTTTTAGATTAATTAATGATGCAGTACAGTCCACTAAGGAGGAAAAAGATAATATTGAGTAAAGTTAAATTATGATATATTATCGTGTGAGAGAAAATTGACATGGCAGATTTTTTTTGAGCCAAAGCCTGTGACTTTCCTGCTGGGATTTAGTGTGTCCTGCTGCCCAAATTAAAACTTAGATCTCCTTGTCCCTGATCCACAGTGCTCCTTTATGAATACATTTAATTTAACAGAATCTTTTTGTGACAGTAGTTTGACCTTGCGTCCCCTGAGCAGTTGGAAGGAGTTATATTTTGAAAAGTGTGCACACAGTGCAGACTCACACTCGCACATAATATATTGTCCATGCCTGTTAGGACATGTCCCCACATTTTTGTTTGTTTAAGAAACTAACTTTGCTTTGTCACATGGCAAGAGGAATTAAAGAAAGTAGGTACAAGCTTAGCTGGCATTAGTTTGTGCGTCTTTCTTTATAACCTGTGTTTACCTCTGTTTACATAGCTGATGATCTTCCTCTTTTTGTGTTCAGAAATTATCTGAGGTGCAAACTACAGTATGATACTGGAAAAATGCTAGTGTACTAGAGTTTAAAGTCTGTTTTATTTAATGACTGAACCAACAGCCAATTTATTAAAATCTAAACACTGTAGTCTTGTGCTGCAGTGTACAGGAGGTGAAGGGGTTCACTTCACAGAAAGCAGCAACACTGGTTTGTTATTGCTTAAACAGCACAAGAGCTGAGTAGCATTGGCTACCAGCACCAAAAGCAGAGATTATTTGGAGGGAAATGGACCTTTCATGACTTAATTTCAAATGTTGCCAAGACTCTCTTCAGTGAGTGTCCTTGACTATCCTGGCTGAGCCAGCTTCAGCGGTTCTGATGTAATGACTCTCCTTACTTGTTGTAATGGGCTTTTCCCCCCAAGTGTCACCAATCAGTTCCCTCACATGCATCTTCTGAAATATTTTTTTGAAATATTCCCCTAAGGAACTTCTTGTTCTCACCAGTGGCCTTCAGACCCATAGTTCTCTGCTGCTTGTCCTGTCCCTCCGCTCCTTGGCCACTGAAGAAGTCACCGTTTTCAGCTGAGAAACTGCTGAGGCATTTCCTCCCCTGCAGACTGCTTTCCCTCACTTTGTCTTTGGATTGGAGGAAATGAGGCAGCAGAAAAGAAGATGACAACAGCCGTTTAGGGGTTCGGGTCATACACCCCTCATCATCTCTTCATATTCACCCATGTTCCGAAATGTTGTGTGACAGACACAAGAGTGGAAAGCTGTTTCTCCTGTGCTGAAAAGCTTTAATCACTTGCTGATTTCACCTATTTCAGTCACAAAGAGGAGTTATAGGTGACAGGATCTAAAATTGTCATTCCAGGCTTAGCAAAGTAGATGTTTTTCCGAAGATATTTGGATGTCAAAATAAGCACGAGGAAGGTGGTCTTTTTCTGATTTTGTGGCCTGTGACACAGTGAGTCACTGCCATAGTGCAGCCCACATGGTGGTCACACTTCTGCACCTACTGTGGCCTGAGGTGTTGCATCCATGTTGGCAAAACATGGCTGTGCAGCTGCAGAGTCTTGGATGAATATATTTTCTTTCTGAGATTTTAATTTAAAGAAGATTGCTGCTCATGCTGTATTTAACGTAGCTTTTCCAATTCATTGCAGTTTATTCAAGATTTAATTGTCTCCACTGGGTCACATTTAGCTGATGAGTTTCTGGAAAAAACATCATGCTGATAAAAGGATTAACTGCAGTGTCTTTATGCAGCCTGGAGGAGGGTTGGAGATTATTAACTATGAAGTAAAAATGGATGAGCCTCACATTTGAGTATGACAAACCTTTGGCCTCAGTGCTGCTCAGTGTAATTATGATAATATCCCACATCAAATAGTTGGAATTAAAGGGCTGTTTGATGTTCAGCTCAATATAACTAGCAGTGGCGTGTGTGTGTGCGTGCATGCATGATATTTTTGACTTTGAGGATACAAGAGGCTGCAACACTGCCTTGAATGGAAGCTTTTGCAGGTAAACATGTTGTAACAAAAAACACATGAACCACTTGGCTGTAACAGCATGGAGATATTGCTGTGGATACAGGTTCTAACAGCATAATTTGTCAACGAGTGACAACACGAAGGTGCAGAAAGTGGTTGTTACTTCAATGAATTACCTCGATGAACACGCTGATGGCGCTTTGCTGTGTCAGCTGCACAATTGTTTTTTAGTCTTCAAGGCTTGGTCGACATGCCTAGACACATTTCCATGTTTGTCTTGTTCATTATATGTGGAGTTGATCACACTCTTTTAATCCACTTTCGTGTTTGTTTAGCAATGGATTTATTTTATGCCCTCCCAAGTATATTCATCACTGTCAAATGGAAACAATTTTTTCTCTAATCCTTTAATTCGTTAGTACTAATTGGTCAATAAAGTTTATCCTGAAAATAGCAATAGATCACAGTCCAAATTTGTACCTTCCTAACGCTGCATGCGCTAATACACAACAGAAAATGACTTACTCTCCCATGTTAGTGGTGGCGTTTCTTTCTGTAAAGAAATGTATTTTGTGTGGCAATAAGGGAAAAATGTAATCATTTGATATTTATCATGGTCATATATCGTTTGAATGTCCACATTGGATTTCATGGGAATTAACTGAATCATTTTTGAGGTTTAATGTCAGACCAGCTGCCATTTAACCTGTTGTTGGTACCATGAGAAGTTTTTTTTTTTTAACTGCTTGACCCTCCAATAGAGCGACTGCCAACACCATCCATTGAGCCCTGCTGCCAGTGTATCTGAAAATGGCAGATTCTGTGCACATTTTATCCCTTCAGCAGACCCAAAATCCTGTGCTTACCAAGCTGTGATCTCCATCCATCCGACAGACATGATTTATTCAGAAGAAATATCAGACAAGCATAATTGCTATGCCAGTAGTCAAGCAGTTCTGATCTGATTAAGGTCCAAATCCCACAGACTGTGATGTAGCTACTCGGTAACGTTGGCTGCATGACAGCTTTATATTTGGCAATACAGTAGTACAGATAAGATGATTATTGAGAACACACTGGCAGCTCATGGTGTATTTAGCCAGTGGTGGAAAGAAAAGTGATGCTCTGCATTCGTCCAGTTCATGCCTGGTTTTGTTTGACAGAGTTTGTCCCATATCAGTCAGTGCCAGTGTTTGGGGCTTGATTCTCATTTCAGCCAAACAATAGATTTACTCACTGTATTTAAAATGTTTGATATTTGAACAGTAACCCAAGTCATATGCTTTCCAACCTATAATGCAGCATTTAATTCAACAGTTCTTATTCCTTCCAATAATCTAATTCCAGACCTAATCGCTGGTCATCAAATTAGTTGGCATTGAATCTTGTGGTCGTTTAAAGAGTTTTGATTGTTGACTTCATGGTTTTCTGCACCAATGTTGTTTCAATGGCTACATATCTGCTTGTAATTAAAGCTGTTCTTGATTTAAGTGCAATACTTCATCTTGAGGCATAGAGCAGCATTGCACATTGCCTGTCAAGACCCTTTTTAAATCTGCTGGGGTGGGCCTGTAACATTTTACCCTCTGGTCAGGCCAGCCCTCCTCAGAGCAGTTTCACTAATAACAGGAAACATGGCCACTGCTGAAGATGCTAATGAGCAGCTGTCCAGAGCCTGAGACAGCCTGATTACAGCAGGAAGAGAGTAGTTATCACGCTAAATGCTCTGAAACATCAGACTGACTTAACCATGTGCTAGCTGTGCTTCAATGCTGCAAGGAAGTAGATATTTTGCCGGTAAAAGTGCTGTGTTTGTGTGTTGTTAAGCATGTTTGTTTGACTCTAATTAGCACGTAGGGATTCCATTAATTATGCATAGTTTATACTTGCATAACCCCAACATGCACTTTCAACCCCAGTTTGTGTGTTTTGCAGCTGTAGCAGCACAACAGGCTCCATCATTTCCCGGGAGAATGAGTTAAACTTGTGATAACAGCCAGCACTGCTGTAACATCATTATTGTTATTATAGCTGTTTGCAGAGTCTCAGTGCTGAATCAGCAGCAGCTCAATGGGAGGACTGAGTTATAACTGTGATTATTTACAGCCAACAAAGCCTGGTACTTCCTACCATGGTCAACACTGCGATACCAGATAGGCATGAAAGGGCTTCTTGGTATCTTCTAAAGCATCATGGCATTCTGATGCTCCTCAATGTTGAGAGGGGGTAGCGGCACTGTAATGGGCGCCAGGGTATGATGGCCCCCCGACACTTACACTTTAAGATAAAGCATCAAATTAACGCAAAGACCGTCTGATTTTTGAGAGATCTAGAGAAGGCAGTAGAAAAGATGGAAGGGCCATGTGCTTGTTTGAGTTTACAAAGTGGCATGCATTGATTTATATTCTGTAAAATGGGTTATGCTAAAATGGCACCATTATGTTTCATCCTCATTTTGCCTGTTGGCCTTTTCTTTGCTTGGCCTTTGTCCTGGGCCTGACAAAAGATGGGGTCTACATGCTGCCTTTTGGCCCAGACATGTACTGACTGTGTGATATATTCATTGTCACTGTAATTTAATGTGATGTTCAAGAGATGGTCCGTTCACTAAGCCCTTTTATCAATTTCATTGTACCGTATTTTTCCCTTAATTATATTGATGAAAGCTGCTAGCTCTCAGTTGTCATTGGAAACAGGAGCTGAGACACATGGTCTTAATTTGAGGCTGGGATTTTTTTTTTATCAAAAGCATGGTGTTTTTAAGACATGTGTTTTTCAAAGTGCCAGACATGTTAATCTAGTTACAATTTGTTCTGTGGATTGTTCAATTGTGTCTTGCTGGTCTCAACACTTTAATTATGTCTGCATCAACAAAAATGTTAACACTTCAAATGTATTTTTTGTTTTGTTTTTCAGGATACTTTGTCGTCAGTGGGATGTTAGAGCTCTGGCAGCGGGACTGACAGAAGGAGCATGGTGAAACACCAACCCCTCCAGGTCTATGAGCGCCAGCTGTGTTTGTCATGTATCACTGGGATCTACGGTTGCCGCTGGAAACGCTATCAACGTTCCCATGATGACACCACCAAGGTGAGAGGGTGGGGGCCCCTTTTGTTGATGAACTCCACCTTCTGTAAAAAAAACAAAAGAACACATCATGGCTTCTTCTGTTGACCCAGTGCAGCATATTGCATTACAGTGCAAAATAGAGTACATCTATGTGATGGTCACTAGATAATATACATCACTCATGTGGGCCTTCAGCAGCCAATCTGTTAATGTAGTGGGATGACATTTGACTGACCTTGCAGCATTTTACTACATGTCTGAATCTTTCCCATCTTACAGATTTGCTTAAGAAATTTTACTTTCAGGAGATTAAAGATAACCTTTCCCTGTGAAAAAAAGAACCTTGTTGATGGTTGTTGCACTGGTACATTGAATTGTCATGACAACGGGGGTTAGTAAAGCAGTGAGGTTGCGCTTGCTGTCATTGATTATCTCACAAGATAATTATATTCTATAGACACACATGGTGTGCACATTTGCTCCGATCAAGTTAGCAGTGAATGAGACCTCTTTCTCTGTGTAATCTGTCTTGTCAAGGTCATTTAACATGATTGCTACACAGCTGTCCTGAGAGACATCAGTGTAGATTGATCAATTGTCAGTTATTTGTAAGAGTCCCTTTTTTTTTAAACATGAATTTCTATGAATTTGATTAAGATATTGCAGTGTTTATTGTCTGTTATATACATCTTGCAGTGAGCTACCACCTACATTTTTGGCAAATCCATGTGTATAAAAAATAGCATTCCTCCTCTTGATTTTGGCTACTGAATTTAAAATATTTTATTATAGCGGTTGCACTAATGTGAGCGTTTTCACAGCTCTGAGTAAGAAGATGTTATGTAGGAACTGGAACATTTTCAAACGTACTCTGTTACTGAATGTACTTGTGAGCTAAAACCCATAGAACCATCTCTGTCTGG
Organism: Spondyliosoma cantharus; assembly: GCA_900302685.1. NCBI lineage: Eukaryota > Metazoa > Chordata > Actinopteri > Spariformes > Sparidae > Spondyliosoma > Spondyliosoma cantharus. Next base: position 21,617 of record OMLP01022406.1, on the reverse strand, counting down.
CATCCAATGCAGTGTGCCCGAACACTGCATGGTCTCTAGATGTTTTCCCTCAACATTGATTTACAAAGAACAATTATCTTCAAACAAATGTGTCCTTGCTGGCTTATCCAGCATCCAATAACCTTGAGCTTTCAACATAGAGGTCCATTTGACATTACAAAACTCCGCTGCTTCCAGTTACCTGTCATCTCCTACGCTCTGCACATGTTTAATGAGTTTAATCAGATTTTGATGAACATTATTAAATAAATATTTAAAGGTGAAAGAGTCATAATTTTTCACACAAATTATTTTTAAATATTTGATGAAAGCCTGTAAACGCTTAAATTCTTAATTATTATGCTATTGCCTTGTAATGATTGTTATATCACAAAGGCTGCACAATTTATCGAAATATTACTGAAATCGCAGTATGACCAAGTGCAAAATCCAAATCTCAGAAGCTGCAATTTTTTTACATTTTTTGATAAGGGTAGAATGTGTGATTAAAAACAGCATTATAATGAAGTAACATAGTGCTGCAGAGATGTCCTGGCCAACGGATCTTGTTCTCTGAATTTAAGGACACATGTTTGTTTGGTACAGACCACAGCAAATGTCACATCATGCCTCCCCAAATGATCATACCCCCTAATCATGACCTACTTGCATTATTTGTTAACATAATCGCAACATGATTGACTTTTTATCATATCAAGCAGCCATATTTGTTACCATATGTTTCTTAACTTTCATGAAAAAAATTGGGGATGCAACTAATGATTCTTTTCAATATTGATTAATCTGCAAATCATTTTCAACATTGATTGATTTAATTGTTTAGCCTATAGAATGTCAAAAGACTGTGAAAATGCTCAATATTTTGTCTTCAAATTGACAAAGAAAAGCAGCAAACCCTCAAACTTATAAAGCTGGAACCAGCAAATGTTCAACATTTTTGCTTGAAATGCAATTAATTTATTATCAAAATAGTTGTCAACTAATCTTTTTAATAAAACTCTCTCTGGTTGCACAAAAAGTGTGCAACCAGAAGGGTCACACTACACTCCCAACCACAGAATAGTGCAGTGCTTTATTCTCATACTAGGCACATGCCAGGATAAGTATTACAGCTGACACAAGAACAGCAATTCATCCTGACCTTTTCCCTTTATCTCCTCTGCTCTGTATTTAGGAAGGACACACAGGTTATGTTGCTGCAACAAACTCAGACACACAGCACATACCCATGTCCGCACACTCGTGCTCGGCTGGATAATTTATTAATGTCCACATACCATACTGTAGACAAGCAGCAACCTAGGACACAGGCAACAGACTCGTGTCACTCAGCACACAAAGAAAATATATAGCCTGGAAAAAACCTACATTAGTTGTGTAAACAAACAGACATAAATAACACAGGAAGGGATGGGTGGCTATATCTGATAGCTCTTGGATCATATAAAAAGCAGAACTAAATAAAGACAGATTGATTTTTTTCCCTTCTGTATGCAGGAAACTGGACACTGTAGCTCTGTTTCCTGTGGCAAGTGGTTGTCTTTCAGGCCAACTGATAGTATAATGCCGAGTCAACATTCTTTGTCCATGGTGCTCATCCTTTGTTTTGACCACGTTGGTGGTGGATAGCCCTTGTCTTGACCTCAGTGTAAGAAGCACACAGTCAGGCACATGCTGTCAGTTGCAGTCAGGAAGCAGATATTTTCCCCTCTACATTATTTTAATCTGTTTACATAATGAATGGAGAGAACTGGAAATAGATTGAGCCAAAATTATGTTCGTATGAACAATAGAGGAACAGAGCTGGTGCAACGACTATTTATATGTCTGTAATTAACGAAGTGTCTATGAGAAGCAGAGAGCTATCATTTCCATTGGGAAAACTTCCCAGCATAGGTCAAGGTGATGTTATATAAGTCTGCATCTTTAACGATCCCAGTAAACAAACTGTGACCAATCAAGGACAGGTATCAGCTACATGTAACTGGACCTGAGCGAATCACAGAAGCGTGAGAACAGATAATCTCATGTTGAAGCAACTGTAGACTCATTCATAATCCACAAGTGGATCATTCAAGACCATTTCTCTCCTTTTTCATCTTTGTTCACTGCAATGAGCTGTCCGGGTTGACTGGCTGTCTCAGTGAAGCTGCTTCTCTCTGTGTTCAAGGTGCTTTGTAGAAAGACAGCCCACGTCATGCAGTGCAAGCCGATCTGGCCTCTCAGTAATAATTGAAAGTATTTCCATTTAGCCAGTCTTTACCATTCAGTCACACAAAGGCTTCAAAAATAGGAACAATGCTGCTCTGCCTTCATTTGTCAATGATCTTGCGGTCTTCATTAGCCCTGCCCTGTGAAATATTGGATGTGTATATATGACTACATCGTTACCCAGAACTAGCAGTTGCAGTTGCACTTGCACGGTGTCAGGATTGATGGTGACACAGCTTGGTATATTGCTGTTTCATTAGCTTTGTAAACATTTAAAATGGCAAGAGAACAGGAGACCAACTGAGCAGAGTTGAAGGGTAGAGATGTTATACAAGTAAGAAGTTCAGGGCTTGCAAAGGCATGAGTTAATTCTTTTGACCAGTGTCTTCTACACATTTCTGAAGGACATTTTTCTGTTCTCTGCCTTTTGTGAGCATGATCACATTCTAGTCCACCCTCTTTCCCTCCACTGAAAGGTCATAAGCTTCAATAAATCAGATGTGATGTGACTCAGTAATTAGGCTGAGGGTGTGATGGATTCTTAGTGATGTTTTTAATGTAAGAATGGTAATAATTATTCCTAAGGATTTGGGCTTACCAAGTAGTTAGAGAAGCAGTTATACAGATGATAATGGTCATTTTTAGATTATTGAATACCACTAAATAATTGATCAGTCCATTGACAGTAACAGTAAGTAACCAATATGTTGTTTTGAAAATCGATATCAAATTCAAGAAACTATAGACAAAACGATTCATAGATTATTGGATAAAATAATCAATCATGAAAATGGCTGCAGCCTTACACCTCACTCTTACTGTAATTCAAAACGATCAGCAATGATTAATTGAAGTATTTTTGTTAATAAAGAATATAATCTATTATAGTGCAGTATTAATATAAATGTAATAAATGTGATGGGCTGACTTCCCCACTTTGCCTGCAAGGCAGCAGTCACTCAAGCAGTCACAGAAACACCACACCACATATTCAAGACAGTGAAACCAAGGCTTTGAGGGGTGAGGGATTTATTTATCACTTCTCTGTTTAAGTCAGCACACACTGAGACAGCATTGCAATATTATTCTTAAGATTATCAGTCATTTACTTGAAAGTAAAGCCTCTAGTTATCTGGCAGTCACTTTTAATGTGTATCAGCAGCACAGAAGGTGGCTTTGAACATTTAACACAGGGGAATCAAAGCGACTGTCACTAAGGGACTAAAGCAGCTATGGTATGTAGAATCTAAAATATAAACCTGTTATCACCTAAGTGCTCTGCTAGCTAAGGCTGTTGCTGAACAACATATTTACTTTATGTGCTGTGCTTAGTAAATCACCAATCTGCTTCCTGGTGTGTGACTGCTCACCCCTGTGAGGCCTAGAGTACATGACTTTTGTCATTTTGTCTGGTATGTGATCTGCCTTTTTAAAGGAGTAATCAGAAGCATCCAGTAAATACAGAACATGCATACAATGTGAAAAGTGTATAGAATTTTTTGTGGACGGCCTGGCACTGCTTGTGATATGAGAAGTCTCATGTTAAGTGCCAGAGTGTTGATCTTGTAGGAGGAGGTAACGACAACCACAAATACTATGACAAAAATCCTCTTACATCTGACCCTTTTCACTGCAAAGACGTGATCAGATTTAAGGATGGTTCAAATGGAGAAGCAATTAAGGATCAGCAAATAATGTTGACTGCCTTTCCAATAAAAAGTCAGACAATTAAACATTTTTGTCAGTAAGATACATTTATGGTCTTATTTCTGTATTTAGTTGTTTTCAGGGCCACCATCTTACCTTTGCATACAGGTTAACATTGTGAACATTGCTCTGGTGGTATAAATGCATTATAAAGCCGTGCACAGCAGCAGTGTGTGAAATGCCAGGGACTTATCTGGATATGTTCAGGAATGTGACAAGGGACTGAGGTGTTAAATCCAGTGAAGATGGAGGCAAAGAGGCATGTGGGACTCAGCCTGACTGCCTCACAGGGAAAGAAGCACCGTCAGCAGAACACGAACAGCTAAAGCAGCTTTGCCTTTTTTTTTTTTGTAAAGCTGTATGGGAGCTGAAATTGTCTCTCCTACATTTACATGAGTTTTCGAGTTTATTGGCACACACCAACATGTTTGTGTTTGTTTGGATCTATCTGTATTTATTTTTGACAGTGAGTTGATTCAGGACCATCCCACACCATATTTTCACTCCACAGTGTTGGCATGTTCAGTGGCTGCATACTGAGTCAAGCTGCCATCTAATTGAATGCATCGTTTACTTGTGTGTTGTCTATATGGTAGCAGAGGTCTGCACTGAAATGATCTGGTTAGAAATGATCTCTACCATATATATGTACAGTAACTTGGTGCATGTATATGTAAATGTTAAGTGTCTATTTTGGTATTGAAGTAAATAGCAGCCTGCTTGACATTCTTTCAAAGCTCAAGTATGGGGATGCAAATTCTGGGTATAATCAAGGTTAACATTTCCAAAGGAATTACAAGGGATTTGTGGGAAATAATGGAATATAACATGAATATAATGTAAAGATATATGGGTAATTTGTTCAGGCAGTATTAAAGGTGCAGTATGTAAAAATTCTGATTGAAAACTTTAGCAAATGTGTTCTAAACCAACACAATGTGAAGAAATAACAACAGCTTTAATGACATGTCTGTGGATTATGTTAAAGAGATATCTACTGAAGTGCTAGTGGTGGAAGTACCAACATGCCCCAAGTGCTGCAAACTCACAGTCCGGACCGCAAGCTGCATGACTAACTGAGCTAACTAGCCAACGACAGCAACAGCTTGCTGAAATTAGTGACTACTCTGGTAATATGTTGTCCCTTCTTTGTTTTGAGTTTGGCTTTGGCAGGTGGCCAATTCTACATATTAAATCTTTAACCATATATTTAGAAACAAAAGCTTTACCATGCCGTAAAAGATTTATTTCAATTGAACATTCAATAAATTAGTTGATTCATTTGACAAAGATTGGGGGAGAGTGGGATGGGAAGAGTTTGATACAAGAAATCCTTAAATCAATCATCAATCTACATCCCACATGGTAATATTTGGCTAGCTGTTTTATAAGTTAAACTGTGTCCTTGGCTTTAGGCTACTATCTGCTGGTTAATTGTTTAAATATATTAAATAATTTGAATAATGTTTTCCTCACTGTAGTCCTTTGGCTCAGACACTGCAGTAGTCTTGGCAGTAGTGTGGGCTGCACATGTCATGGGAGAATAAACAGTGCTTGCCGTGGGTTGACTGAATTGCTGTTTAATGGGATGCTGAAAAAATAACTGCGCATGTGATAGAAGAGTGAACTGCTGAATGCAGTGCATGGAGGTTACAATGTAGTTGAAAGAGTATACTCTTAACCAAAACATGCAGTAAGACATATTGTTTTTTATGTGAATCTTTTCCCCACCCCACCCCAATACTTTTACTATTTAAGGGTACAATTTTATTCCCCAAACAGCCACTCTAAATATCCCTCAGAAATATCAGATATTATGCTATTTTCAGTATCTTTAGATTACCAGTATTGGTTACTGATGTCTTTTTTTGATGTCTTATCAATATGCATTGTCATTTCCAGAGTTCTGTCACAGCCTGAAGCAGATAATCAGTCGAGCACAAAAAGCGTTGTCTTGTGATACCATACATAGGATGTACAAGGACACTTTCTTCATGAAGTGCATACACATAAAGTTAACCAGCACACACCCAAACATGCTTCATTATGTCTCTCGTGTTCTTCAAAAAGTAGTTGAAAATGTATGCAGTTATTGTTACACTAGTAATCCACATGTTTGGCTGTGCGATTTATAGTCTGTTGAGCTGTGCTTCTTTCCCCGTGTACTGCTGCGAAGGGAGTTGGAGTGAAGCTGCATGTGTAGGTTTGACAGCTCGAATAAATTTGCACATATACACAGCAATACACTATTTGGCTTGTGAATCTAGAGAGGGGTTCAAGAGTTTCAATGTGTGAATATAATATTATATTGTAGGCTGGATCCTGTTTGACATATTGAAGCGTTCTTGCAGGTAGAACCGGGTGCACAGGTCATTCAGTCATGTTGACAATGTCATTAGCAGCTATCCTCACAGGGAAGAGTAGGCAAAACGAATTTAATAGAAATAATAATTAATTAATTAATAGTTTTAATGGAAATGCAATAAGCCTAAAAAAACGTCAGTTTATAAGTAAGCTACTATAACTACAGTAAATGGGTTTGTTAAACTCTATCCTCCTGGCACCGCAAATGATGTTCACCATGCACTAAAGGCAATATTTACCAAGGCGAGGTATATATTCAAACTAATTACTTAAATTCAATTAACTATATTTAACTTAAACACTTGATGCTGGGCTGTCTAAGACCCATCATGTGGAGGCAGTGGAGCGCAAGCAAGTGTTTATTAAATAGCTTGATGGTGTCAGCTCAACAAGAAAATCAGTGCTATTATTTAGAAGGCTTCCCAGAATTATGTGAGACACTTTAAACTTTGCAAGATTATTGGCTCCTTCAGTTTTAATACACTGCACTGTACTGGGCTTGCTTTGAACCATTAAAAGTCAAGACATATACATTTACAGAAAGCCACTGAGGGAAGCAGAAAGGTAAAATCGTGTATATTTGGACAAATGCCAAAGTTATCTATCTCTCTCCCCACACACCTCTTAACAGTCTTGCAGCAAAACCTTGGTGCAATCCCATAATAAAAATGGATGAACACTGTTTCACTGGGAAGTAAATCTTTTTAGATGTATTCCTCGAAATTGTCTTTTTATAGCATTGAGTTCATAGAGCGCAGTGCAACTGGAGGGTTGTCAGGAATGTTTTTTTTTTTTTGTTTTAACATGAGTGTTTATAGTTCCAATGAAATTTCCTGATCCATTTGATCCCTAATTTTTTACCAGCTGAGTTTGTTCTGTAGGACTTATTCATTCTTCTGTATCTTTCAGTATTTTTGGCTTAGGAGGCTAATTTGGTCACCTTTCTATACAATAAATTAAATCCTAACCATTGCAGCTGTCTTGACTGCATTCAGAAAAGGTCCCTGATGGTTTTTAAAAGTAATTCTGACATTTTTTTAATTACTTTTTAATTACAGCGCACCCAATAATTTAATTAAAATTCAAGCTTATTCTGAATCTTTCCAAGGAGATCTTGCCCCTTTTGTCCTCCATGATTTTTCCAAGGGAGAACAGAACAGCACTACGCCAATCAGAGTAATTGGTTGAACAAAGCACAGATGACTGTGAGCATACGCTGTCAGTCAGACACTTCCCAGAGATTGTGGTGGTCTGATAGATTTATGTTGCCTCACTGTCAGTCTGTACCATGGGATAAAATGCCAGCCATGCAGAATGGTAATGTGATGTCACTAGAGCGAGCCAAGTCGAGGCCGGCTGGACAAGCACTGCTGCCGAGTTAGCTGGCAAACAGAAAGAGGACATCGGACCTAACAAGGAGTTTTTTAAATCTTCAGAAAATGAGAGATTAAGAACAGTTATTAATCTTTTAGAAAAAGGTCAAAGCTAAATGTGTTCTACTTGGCTTATACAAACACAAATACAAAATGTCCACGACTTAAATGAATGAACTTGAATAAATTGTACTGTATGTTGAATGTGAGACAAGATGATCTCCCCTTTGTACTTTTGTTTTTATCAGTTTTTATCATGTGTATAGTAGGGATAAGATAAGTGATACAAAGTGATGAAAAGATAATGATGAGAAATGGGTGGTGGAGCAGAAAAAATGGACACAGAATAAATTAACACTGCCTCAAGAGATTTGTCTATAATTGCTATATGCAAGCCAATATTGTAGTGAGAGTAAATAATTGGTAATAAAATCATCAGCTTCAGATCTCAGAAATGACATTGGGCTGATTAGGTTATCCGATTAATTAAAGAAACCTCAGTGTGCATAACACGGATTTCTCTCTCAGGGGCATCTCAGGACACATCCATCATAATCCACAGGGGAAGGGAAGGGGAGGCGGGGTGCATGAATGAAAGGGTAGGGGGTTAACAATCTCCCAGGTAGTTATTAAGGACCATGGGAACCAGAGTCCGTGCTTTGTCATCACTGAGTAGAGATGCCTCCCGCAGAGACCATCGCTTGAGTGATATGCTGTGCTTTTCGTCAGAGGACAAATCTGACTGTAGATAATGCTTTGGTTTTTTTTTTTTATTTTGGTTTAATAGTAATGATAGAAACTTGTTTTTTAGCTGTAAGTTTTTTTTGTTTCATTTAGTTCTTGTAAAGTCAGCCAAAGTAATTTGATGCGAGGACCTTCTTGCATAATGTTTTTCTTACACTTCTGAAATGTACTTCAGAAGCCATGTCCATTTATGAGATGGGATTGAATCAGCATTCCCCCCGGGCAGGTTTCCCTTTTTTGTACAACTGATCTCTGCTATGCTATCATCATGCCCAGAAATCTAATAACCCATCTTTATACCATCGTGATTTCCGCATTAAATCTGACCCCAGGTCCTCCTGTTGAAATGTGGGAAAGCTCTTAAAACAAGCCTCAGGTCGAAATATGACCTTCCAATGCTGCACTTTTTCTAATATTTTCAGGAAGTGGATTGAATCATGATTCAAAATTTCCATATTAAGCATTAGAAAAGCTTTAAGATGAAAAAAACCCCACTGGGACTGAGGGCAGTTTAAAACAGGTCAGACGGACTGTCTTACCTGTGTGTCGCATCAGCTGGTCGAGGCGATAATAATCTGATCCTCTGTGCACACAACAATGGTGCATTCAAGCTGATATGCTTAGGTTGCTTAACTGAGTGTCTTTATCTTGACACACTAGTGCACACAACACAAACGTGCAGAACATATAGACAGCAGCTACCAATATGGATTAGTTCATTGTTGTTTTTGTTCTCGCTAGAGAAGATCAACAGTCAGGACCCAAAAAATACTCAAGTTACATTGATCAGAAAATCTGCAAATCTCCTCACTTTGGGAGCTGCTGATCGACTAATCATATAACTGACTAATGATTTTTGCACTAAACAACATATCGATTAATTGTGAATACGTCTTTACTGTTCATGCAAATGTTTGCACATATTTTACCACAAGTCTTAGCCTTCCTAAGGCCATGTTAAGATGCTTGACACCTATAATGACTACAATTACAACTGACCTTTTGATGTGCTGTGACTTTTTCCCCTCCAGGGTCACCTAAAGAAAAGATTACTGACAAAATGTGCAGAGTGTTGAGATGATGTTGGTTTTGTCACACCCTGTCATGCGTTCAAGTGTTGCACATTTTTAGTAGGCAAACACTGCTGCTGCTCAGTTCTTTCAGGTGCACAGATTTTCTTTATATAATATAAGCAGTTTCTGTTGCTTATGAAACGGTCAAAAGGTGCTTGTCTGACTCGCACAAAAGGGTTGTGTTTAAAGTACGCTAATAAAAATGAAGATGAGTATGCCTGCATGCACGTATGCTCCTGAGTATGGCTCAGGGGTGTGTTTCTGTATCTGAAGATGTCGCCAGTTTTAATATTTGCCACTGTACAAAAGTTCATGGCAGAGGATGACCGTAATTAATCAGCTCGCATGTGAAGTTATTAAAAGTAATTCCTTGATAATGAGCAAAGTGTGTTAGGGAATACTCTCAGCATCGGTCAGCAGCCAGGTTGACATAATGTGGTCTAGGTAGGAAAGTTTGTGTTAAGTTTACTTCTAATAAACTCTGCCGGTCTCTGAAGATCCTCTGAAAAAGTTTAAGTTGTGCTTATCAAGCCGATAAGTTATACAAAATCATCCCTCAGAGATTCAGCATCATGGCTTTCTGTCCGCAGCAGTAGAATCGGCGGAGACCAGTAAATGTGCTTTTTAGTGTCACCAAAATTAATTGTATTCATTTGTGTGTTTGCATATGTGTAGTGGGAGCTGCTGTGGTCCCTCATCCTCCTCTTTACCTTCTGTCTGCTGCTTGTCTGGTTCTACTTCTGGTGGGAGGCACATAATGACTACAACGAGTTCAACTGGTGAGTACACAACCGCAACCGATTGTTCCCGAGTGCTGTCAGGTCAAACTTTGAGCCAGATTGTCACCATATTGTTTTGTCTGTAAATAAATTGTATCCATGCTTGTCGGCTTGTTGATTTCCTAAATCAGCTGTTTAATCCGTCCTCTGCCTTAATCTGACCGGATACCATCAAGCCCTCTGCAGATTACATCATTACATAACAGCGATGGTTTGACCAATATTTCCTGTTCTGTCAATGACTCAGCCCCTAGTGGTCGTTTTTATGTGACCACTTGTTTATGTGACTGAAAACATTGCAAGCAACAAAAAGTGAGACTTATTCCAAACCTATTAGCAGAATCCATTTGCTTTAAAGTAAAGGTTTAAAATAAAACCCCACATGCAATTTTCCTTAAAGCACAAGAGTTGCCATTATTTGGTGAAATTCAAAATGGATACCTCGAGGTGAAATAACTTACAGAGGTAATTTACTGCTAATTAACCATTCAGAACATTAAAATGATGTATTGGTGGATGAAGTTTTAACACTCTGAAAGCTGCGGATGAGACGCCAAAGACATTCTTCTGCCACATGCTTTTTAATTAACAAAAAATAAACATTACAATTTAATGGTAGAAATTGATGTTATGTATTGTTTTAAATCATATGTTACTTATGTTTAACATGATCCTGTACCTGCTTTAGTAGATAATGGTTACTGCTGTCTGTGTCACATACCCTGGAATTTTTTCTCCATCTACCTTTCCCCTCCCCCTCTCCACCTGCTCTCAGTAACCTCCACAATGTCACCTTTTCCTCTATATCCTCTGTTTCCTTCAGTTACCTCCTCTCACATCCCTTTCCCAATGCAGTGATTTCCGAATCTAATCTCTATATTATGCCTTCTGTTTTTTTCTCTTTTACCTCCAGTAACCCTTTTCAGAACATCTATCGCTGTCACCCTTGCCTTTCAGTCTCCCAATCAGTCACCCCAGTCCAGTTTTATCCTCAATCTCACCAGTGTTTATTAATTTCTGCATGTCCATATGGAGACTTTTTAATAGAAAGTATCCACTTTCCCTGCTTTCTTTCCTGCTTTTTTGGAGGGACTGTGCAGATAATCACGGAGATGACATCCCTGCCCTTATGTCTCCTAGTGATTTAGCAGCAGGGAGTGTCCCAGTCCATCTGCAGTATAAATATATTCACAAAGGGCTGGGAGCATCAGCACTAAGTGACCCTGCTGTGGCTCTGTGCCACTGGAATCACTGATAAGGCTTTGAAAGTGATTAGTGCTATAGGCCCGGACTGACATGTCAAAGCACACATGCACACACTCACACACACACACACTCTTTACTCTTTTGAGCAACTATGTTTGGCTGCATCTGTTTGCAAAAAAAAGAAAAAGGTGATACATGCAGGCTTGTTCTCTTTGTTGTTGCCTCTGCTGCTGTTTGCCAAACTAAAGTTCCCCTGAAGACAGAAACCAGCTGTCAATAATTTGCCATTTGGCCATTAATATAAAAGTCACGTAACCTGTCTGGTCTGAATCCTCCCCTTAGCCCAACAATGACTGCAATCACTGATGCGGCTGTCTGTTGTATCTGTGCTGGATTTATTGCAACAATAAAGCATTAAGCTCGAGGATACTTGATTTCTATCTGTTGCTGTTTCAAAGGTCTTTGACTTGCAAACAATATACAGTAGTTTACGAGTTGTTCACAAGGTTTTTGTTTTGTTTGGGTGCTTGTTTTTTTTAAACCTTCCTTTTACCTGATAACTGATAATGACCCTTATTGTCACATTACCTTGCTATCCATTTTTGAAGGGGCACCTGCAAGTAACAATGTTTGCAGGCTGTTATTGTGAATATGACATTGTATAATTCTTCACATAATTGTAAGTAAGTCAAAGTTTGGTTTAAAGAAGGTAAAAATGGCAAATAATGCCTTTTTACAAACACAAAAGACGAAATTCTCTCAACTCTTCACCCGGGTTAACAATGATATAATGCAGGTGAGCTGTCAGCATGTGTAACGTGTCTCTCTCTTGTCCTGTCAGGTTCCTCTATAACCGCTCCAGGGAGTGGAGTGATGGCACTGTTCCCATCCTGGCCACCACTGCTGCTGGCTTCACCTACATTGCATTTTTAATGGTCAGTCCTACATCAGATGTTAAACATATTTTGTTCATCATAATGCCCTGGCTGTGATTTAGAAGCTTTTGAATTGTTTTAATGTATTTCCAGACATTTTAACTGTTATACACGTGGCAACGTTGGGCAACATTGAGCAAGTTGAGATCTGCCAGGCAGCAGACTTGTTTTTCTGCTCTTACGTGCGTCTCTTGATTTCTCTCTGTTTTCAGGTTTTAGCACTTTGCCACATTGCACTTGGGCAACAGTTGAATTTGCACTGGCTCCATAAGGTAATTTGCCAAATGTGGGACTTAGTAATGGTGTTTGTGTTAGTGTGTCAGTGGGTGGGTGTTGAAAATTGGGAGGCAGAAAGGGATGGGTGAAATTTACATATGTGTCTTTCTCTATGTTGTTTGCTTGGTGTCTGTGTGTGCTCCTTCTTTGTCAATCAGCTGAACTTGTCCTTACAGTGTGGATCGTGTAGTCCCAGGAGGGTTGTGAAAGCTCAGTAAATGACCTGGTCTCGTATGCTATCGGCAATCCAAATACAAACAGTGTTTGGAGTGGGAAAGGGCTGGGAACTATTTGAGGTTATTCTGTGGCATGGGTTTGTGTGGGCATGTACATGTATTTATCCAAAATGACAGCCTCTCTGATTGTATGCATCTGTCCCTCTCTGTCCTCACAGATGGGAGTTACCACTGCTCTACTCACCACTATTGTTGGGGTGATATCTGTCAATCAAACATGGGGCCAAGAATGGGATGTTGTCCCCATCTCCTTGCAGGTTAGCAGACTGAAACACAGGAAAGCCTTGAAGTAGGAATGAACAGTTAATCGAAACCAGTGCGATGTCCAAATTGCAGAAGCTTTATTTTTTTTGATAAAGATAAAATGTGAGACAAACGCAGCATGAAGTCCTATAGTGCAGCAGCATGTCCTGAGCTACTAATTGTATCCTCCAGATGTAAGAATACATGTTTGTCTGGTACAAGCCCCATCAAATGTCACACATGTAATGTAATAGTTAATTATAATGTAATAATGAAATTTGCTCATGATAACTGATGATGCCAATTTTGAGCACTAAACTGTTACTGATACAGAGGGTGGAGGCTGTCTATTGATTTAACAACCTAGACTTTGACCATAGGTTTATGAACACTGAATAAAATTAGAGAGCTGTAAACACAGTTCGCTGGATGAGGAAGTCCAGGATAGATTGTTTGAAAACTTCCTATCTCTTTTCAGTCCGTGTTCTCAAATGTTTAAGCCTGGTATCACATCAAATACCAGGCTTTATATCAATCAGTTCCACCTGCAACAGCTGCATTTATATACACATCATGTATATTTACCAATTTTTGTTCTCTTTCAAAATAACATTCTTTAAGCAAACTGTATGTGCATAATTTGAAAAGATCTGAAAGAAAACAAGTAATATTTTAAATGTATGCTGCAGTGACCCCAACGCTCAATTTATATTTGTCCTGCTAAGAATTAAAGCTTCAGTTTGTAGGATTTAGTGCCATGTATTGATGAAGTTACAGATTGCCATCAGCTCAATACCACTCACATTACCCCTTCCCTACGGTGGCCTCTAAAAACTTGAGCCGCCTGAGACTACTGTAAAAATATGGCAATGCCACATGGCGGATTCGATAGAAGAGGACCGGGGCGGGGTCAGTGGATGCTGAGGCGCATAGTGCGTGGAGGTCGCCAACTTTCTGCAGAGTCAATCGCTACAGACCTCCAAACTTCATGTGGCCTTCACATTAACTCAAGAACAGTGCGTAGAGAGCTTTGTGGAATGTGTTTCCGTGGCCGAGCAGCTGCATCCAAGCCATACATCAGCAAGTGCAATGCAAAGCGTCGGATGCAGTGGTGTAAAGCAAGCCGCCACTGGACTCTAGAGCGATCTGATGCACGAGTTTGGCGGTTGCCAGGAGAACGGTACTTTTCTGACTGCATTGTGCCACATGTAAAGTTTGGTGGAGGGGGGATTATGGTGTGGGGTTGTTTTTCAGGAGCTGGGTTTGGCCCCTTTGTTCCAGTGGAAGGAACTTAGAATGCTTCAATATAGAGATGTTGGACAATTCCATGCTTTGTGGGAACAGTTTGGGGATGGCCCCTTCCTGTTCCAACATGACTGTGCACCAGTGCACAAAGCAAGGTCCATGAAGACATGGATGAGAGAGTTTGGTGTGGATGAACTTGACTGGCCTGCACAGAGTCCTGACCTCAGCCCGAATTAGAGCGGAGACTGAGAGCCAGGCCTTATGTGATCATCATCAGTGTGTGACCTCACAAATCCGCTTCTGGAAGAATGGTCAAAAATTCCCATAAACACACTCCTAAACCTTGTGGAAATCCTTCCCAGAAGAATATATGGATTAAGAATGGGATGTCAATTTAGTTACTTTGCTGATTACTTGTTTTTAAATGTAACTTAGTAAGATTAAAAGTTACTTTATTAGTTACATTCAACCGGTTTTGCCAATACTCACTTTATTGGAAGTGTATTTTTAACAGTAATGCCAAGTAAACAATGTATCTCCTGACATTCTAAGTTGAATTTAGATACTATTTCCTGAAAAAAAACACGTTTTTATAAAATTGTCTTTCTTGACTTCACTTAACATAACTACTTGTTTTTATACAAAATAAAATAAAGCCAATCTTTCTTGACCTGACATATTTAATTGTTAACACTGCAACGGTAAAGCTTACTATTTATAATCTACATTGTTTATAAATGTAAATATTACATTCTGTTTAACATGTTTTATGAATGTTGAACCTGATGTTCACAGCACTAAAGCAGCAAGGAGTGGTTTTACAAAACAAAACAGTGTATAACACCACATGTAGGCAGATATCATGTCTACTTTTGTACTTTGGCCTAAGTAACAACATGTTGTAATTGTATGCTATGAGTGAAACAGTGGAGTGGGGCAAGTAAACCGGTGGTTGTACCTCATTAACAGAAGCTTATGTCCATATGAAGAGTGAATGTTTTCGATTTCTGCACCAATAACATCATACGTGTGCCTACCGCAAATTCTCCTGCATGGAAATGAGAGCGGGGCAGCATTTCCCCTACAACATTCAAACAGCTTTTGTTGTTTGGGTGGTGGAGGACCTGCTGCAGAAGTCGAGGCCGTGGCTTTGCTCGCAGCTCTCTGCTTAACACCACCTGGTGGAACTTGCTATGTAAGCTTAACTGTGCTGCAACTCCAAATTTGACGTTGTGTTTTTTAAGCTTGATAGAACTTTGTCGCCAGCATAGAGTGTACAACAAACCTTAATATTCTCATCTTTAGCTGACACAAACTGAAAATAATGACTGTATTTCCAGCTAGAAAATGCGCATCTCTCTCCTCCCTCCATGTTGTTTGTGTCGCTGCGTGGTGTTACACGTGAGTTGTCCTCATGCTGAAAACGTGACTTGTAACATACGTGACATCACTCCCCGAGACGCAAGAAGAAAGCAAAAAGAAATATTTTTACTAACGAAAATGACAAAAATAATAGTAACGCACGGTGATTTGAATAAGTAACTTCAATCTGATTACTGGTTTGGAAATATTAACGCATTAGATTACTCGTTACTGATTAGAGTAACATGTTACCGGTATCACTGCATATGGTATTTCGTGTGTGTGTGTACAGTATATATATATATATATATATATACACACACACATATAATATGTAATATCCCAGGGATACAGGGATACATTAGGTAACACTCAAACATAGATAACAAAGATAATAACCACTGGACACTCATTTCCTGTCTGCAAAGTTTCTGACACATGACGGTGCGGCATTAAATATGAATCAGATTATTTTGCTATTAAAAAATGTTCAGCAGCACAGTGACCCAAAAGAGACATACATACATACATACATACATACATACATACATACATACATACAGTGAATGAACAGTTTTGCCATGACACACTCTTTCATCAAACTGAACCTTGTGTAAAACCTGACATGGGACATTTTGGGAGTAGGCGATAACAGACAGCATTACTGCAGTAATGTCAGAGCATAAACTTACACAAGTGCATTAAAGTATGGACATGTCATCTCACCCATGGAGTGAATGACAGGACTGTACTGTAAGTGCTCAACTCCATACATATGTCAAATAATGTAACAATTTGCTCATGCAGCTGTCCAGCTGTGCCGAAGAGATGTGCCAACCTCCGTTCAAAACATGCCATACAGCTAAGCAGATTTAACAATTTGTGACTTTAACATTTTAGGACATTTTTACAGGTGGCTAGATTTTGAAAAAAAAATTAAAAAAATGCTTGTACTGTCTTTTCTTTTTACCGTTCTCTCTCTTTATACTCACAAAGTAGATAGCAGATTTCTCCTCCATTGAGCAGTCAATTACGAGAGAATTTCAGTACATTACAGTGGATTTTACTGTTCCTCCATGGCTCATTACAGCAGACAGGTTGAGAAGCAAGAGTTCAGATACATCCATTTCATTCCAAAGGTTTAATGCTTACAGTATCGCTTGTTAATCCGAAAACACCAGCGCCTGTCCCTCCACTCAGGTCTGTTAGTCCAAATAACCGCACAGCAAGCCGTATTATTTATCCAACGTTTGCATGTAAAATTCTCCAAGCGAGAGGGCATCAACATGACAAACTTGGCCGAGAGGTGAAGATCAGACCTGGAATTAGCTGAGGTGAAGCCCAGCGGACAGCTCGCAGCTAGCTGTCAGTTGAATTGGGCCACATCCCTAAATGTGCATATTTTAAGACTTAATATAAATTGAATGATGGAGGTATATAAAAATCACCACTCCAATTTAGTTAAAAAGTAGCTTCTAATCACATTAGCTAAAGTTTATAAAAAGGTGATAGAAGTGGGATCTTGCAAAGCTGAATCTTCTTAAGTGTCTCTGGTTTAAATATAAAACTGCAGGCTTCAGTCATGTCTGAACAAGGGAAACAGCTTTAGTTTTTTTTCTTTTTGAGAATTCCAGAAAATATACCAGAGAACAAGAAGCCTGTGGTCTTTGCTGAATTGAACCCTTTTTTTAAAGGCTTTTGTCAGTGTAATGCTCTGTCTGCTTCCATGTCTGTTCACTGCCCCTTCTTTCTTTCTCTGATGTCTGCTCTGCCTTCCTTATCTTCCTCCCTCTCACTCCCTACCACTGTCACACTTTCTCACACTTCACTCTCACTCCATCCCTCTCTCTCCCCTTCATCCCTTCATCCCTCTTGCTGGGATATGGTTGCCACGGCAACATAGGCCTACTCTGCTGGAGTGATGCTCAGGCTAAATGGCTGGAACTCGTTCGAAGTGTCCATGTGGTATACTAACATTAGCACTGCAATGTGCTGGCATGTCCCTACATCATGCTGAGAGGTCTGCTATAGCAACTATAGCAATGCCTTGTTTTTTCATGAAGTGACATGATGTTGAGAAGCAATTATACACTGTAAAACATCACAGCCCCACTTCATTGATTGCCACAAGCTTGTTCAAAGACTCTTGTTGGACAGATTTCATCACTTGTACTTTTGATAAAAAGCATGAAACGCGAAGGTTAATTAGTTGTTAGTTTTAAAAAGGGCTGTAATAGTTGTTTTTAATTTCATGCACCACTCTGCAGAAATTAACACAAGTAAAGTTAGCTTATTAGCCACTATGTTGGCTGGGGGGACTCGCATTGAAAGGCTTTGCCCACTCATATTTTAGATTGAGCAGGAACATGTATCTATTTATGTTGTTTTATGGAATTAATGCCAATAATTATCCATGGTAATTTGGAGCAAGCTGCAGATTAAGGATGCAACTTTAAACTCATTTGTGAGCAGTCATATCCTCATAGCCTTTCTGCCCACTCTGCCTGAGTGTGGGGCAACATGAACATGTTTGCATGAAAGCGCTCTGGACCAGGTTCGTCACTGTAGATGTGTTCAGGTTGCACCATATGGTGTTTGAGAAACGTGCCAATTTTGGCCATGCCAGGGACTTTTTGGAAAGGCTGGACGACAAATAGTGTGGTGACAACTGGAGAGTCAGTGCACAGCACAAAGAGTATAACATCATCAGAGCAGCACATACTAGCTCGGTGCCAGGGCTGAGTGAGGTGCCATGCAAAGTGTACAAGAATTGCCCAAGACCACTGGAGAGACTCATCAGGGCAGTATGGCAGAGGGGAAACGCAGCCTAGCAGTGAAGACATTCTAAAGGAGTCTGGATACCAAAGGAGGAAAATCCAAGTGACACACGTGGATCCACACCATGTTCCTGCTCAGTGTGGAAGGTAAAGTCTTTTTCAAGATCCTTGCTAGGCGCCTGACAGGGTACCTCCTGAGGAATGCATATATTGACACTGCAGTGCAGAAGGGTCGGGTCCCAGGCATTCCAGGATCAAAGAGCATACAGATGGGTTGATCAGCTGATCCAAGAGGGGCAAACAAAGGAGATCTGGCAGTCGTTGGTTAGACCTTGCCAATGCCTAAGCATAAAGCTTCAGTCTGAGATTTGCCACATGTTGTCTTAGTGCAAGTATGCCAATACATGGCCTATTTCCCGCTGTCTGAGTAACATTTGATCAAAACATTAGTTTGTTGCACTTTTGTAAGGACTTTGTAAAGATTTGTGTTTTCAGTAGGAACTGATGGAGCCACAAAGCATTGTAGGCAAAATAAAAAGTATTGAGAGACAGACTGACACCTTGTTGGTTTTGCTCATGCTACTCCTGTGGAATAATCTACTCATTGTTCATTCAAAAATCCATCCGAGTATGGCAAATCAAAGTGACTGAGCAGTACTTGATCAGGTAATGTGGTTATTTAAAAAGATTTCCCAGGAAAGAGCCTCTCTGTCGTGAAATGAGAAAAAATGCTGCAGGTTGCTGCTTTAAAAACAAGAAAGAAAAAAACTTGTATTACATTTGTATTCAATGTTTATTAGTATTTGGAACATTCATGAAAAAAAAAACAAAAAAAACTTGAGAGTTTCCTGAGCCCCACTATTGCCCTACCAAGCAGCAACATTGACTTGCATATCATCTCCTGTTATGGAAGAGAACAGAAGGTTTCACATTAATACTCTGAATGAGTTCAAGAACACACTTAGACTCATTCCCAGAAAACAGTCTGGGAAAAAGGATATGAATATGTGTATAAAGCGAAAAGAAGGGTAAATGATCCACATAAACTCAGACAAAATGTCTCATTGATTCAAAGCTGAAGGACACGTCTGACTGCTGGCAATGCCCAGGAGTTTGTACTCTTTTTTGTTTCCTGTGAGGAAAAGTCAGAGACCACATTGAAAAATCGTATACTTAGAATATTATCACACAATTCAGTAGAGGGCCTTTTTCATTGTCAAATCATGTCTAGACAATTGTATCCCAAGCACATCAGGCAGAGTGTAAGTGAGCACACTATCAGAAGATCAATTCATCAAGTTTAGTTTACCGAGAGATACAAAAGCTACTTCATCACAGATACAGAATTCCCTAAATAAACAACACAAGACTCCAATCGCCAGTTGTCCTGTCAAAGGTATGCTGTCTCGTAGTGTCTCAGAGGATGAAGAGTAGTTTCTAAACCAGATCTAAAGACAAGCCCATCTGGTTTGCATCTTTGCGGAAAAAAGATTCATACTGCAGAACTGCTTGAAGACCAAAGGAAACCAAGGAGTCCTGACTGTCATGGACTTTCATCCACACCTGATCTCAACCCCCTTCAATACTTACGAGGTTTGAGAAAACCAAGCACTCTGTGACATCACAAGAAAACCTTTGTGAACACTGTCAAATCATGCTGGGATAACATGAGTGAGCAGGTTACACTAACAGTGCACACTGTCATTACAGCAAAAGGAGGACAAACCAAACACCAAGACATTCTGAACATTCAAGGACATTTTTCAAAGATTCAACTTTTCATCAAACTGTTACACATATATTATCATTCGGATTGTAAAAAATAAACAGAATTTAAAACAAATGCATTTTCGCAAACGATGTCTTGTTGGCTCCTTCGAGCCAGGACCTCCAGCATGTACTGGAGCGGTTTGCTACCGAGTGTGAAGCAGCTGGGATGAGAATCAGCACCTCCAAATCCGAGGCCATGGTTCTCGACCGGAAAAAGGTGGCTTGCTCCCTCCGGTTTGTGGGAGAGCTCCTGCCTCAAGTGGAGGACTTTAAGTATCTTGGGGTCTTGTTCATGAGTGAGGGAAGAATGGAGTGCTAGATTGACAGGCGGATCGGGGCTGCGGCCGCAGTAATGTGGTCGTTGTATCGGTCTGTCGTGGTGAAGAGAGAGCTGAGCCGAAAGGTGACGCTCTCGATTTACCGGTCAGTCTGCGTTCCTACCCTCACCTATGGTCATGAGCTTTGGGTTGTGACCGAAAGAATAAGGTCCCGGCTACAAGCGGCCAAAATGAGTTTCCTCTGCAGGGTGGCGGGGTGCACCCTTAGAGATAGGGTGAGGAGCTCTGTCACCCGGGAGGAGCTCGAAGTAGAGCCGCTGCTCCTCCACATCAAGAGGAGCCAGCTGAGGTGACTCGGGCATCTGTATCGGATGCCCCCTGGACACCTTCTTTGGGAGATGTTCCTGGCATGCCCCGCCGGGAGGAGACCCCGAGGAAGACCCAGGACACACTGGAGTGACTACGTCACCCGGCTGGCCTGGGAACGCCTTGGGATCCTCCTGGAAGAGCTGGAGGAAGTGTCCGGGGAGAGGGAAGTCTGGGTGTCTCTGCTCAGACAGTGGCGTCGAACTGGGGGAAAAAGTGGGACTGATTACCCAGGGCCCCAATTAGTGTCATAACTAACTTAAAATTGGCAGAATAAATCGGATGAGAGACTTTACTCTGTATAAAAAACAATAGGGGAGGCTGTCTGAGGCCCCTCTCACCCCTCACAATACATAATGGTTCAGTCCACCCCTGCAGCTGCAGGTGTCCGAAGATGACAGTTTAACGAGCGGAGCGGCTGCTGTTCATCAAGACATGTCTTTCCCCAAGAAAGCAAAATCAGGGAGCCTTAAACGAAAGGAAAAGGCAGAAAGGGAAAGAAAGAAAGAAAGGAGAGGGAACTCTCCTCACAATTCCTCACACATTTCTTTCAGAAGAAAGGTGAGAGTTCACAGCTAACACAGTTTAAGAACAGTTAAAGCTAATGTCAGCAGTTGTAAAGATTGAAGGCAGTCAGACAGCCAATCTAGCTCAGTTTCAGCAGCAGCAGGT